>JAKSZP010016012.1:0-125829 GCA_022478985.1 Massospora cicadina | reverse complement strand
TAGTTGGGTCAAGGTGCACAATTGCATAAATTGTATGGACCTGGTTGAAGCTTTTCATATATCCTACCCCAAGGCTCCCCAACCCCCCCCAAAAGTCATGATAATTATGGCTATCAAGTTACCCAAGGCACACAAGAATATGTCTCTGGTACAGTTTCCCAGTGGGGGTGCCCTTTCTTTGGAAAAAGGAAAGGGTAATATAAGTCCCGGGGAATATCCCCTGGCTCTTGATTGGGCCATCTTCCTAGTCCTGAGTAAAAAGACACCAATGAGGATGGCAGTATCCCTCATTACTCAGGGTAATCTAACTCACATAGTAGATGAGCGATGGGTAACAGCTCTTCCACTTCAGATCACACCCCCAGTACCCACACTCACCTTGGCAGAACTGTTGCAGGAATTAGTAAAATCTGCACCAAGATTATCAAATTGAAATTGGTCAGATCTAATTTGAAGGCAATCTAGCTGATGCCCAAATCTCAAATGGCTGGAAAGGCATGAAGACCAAGGTATTGGCTGGAATACCCAATGGTTCCAATTCTATCAATGTGCCAATAGAACTAATATCGGGCACCATTAATGAGGGTTTGAAGCCCTCTGTTGGCAATTTGGGTATTGCAGCTGATGTGATGCTATTGACTGAATGAATGGTTCAGCAACTGAGTGCAGTCAGGTTGGGCATCCTGAACCTGTTCCCAACCAAACAGATCTGCCCCTATGTGGGGTAGCCTTGGGGGATTCCTGTTGCTCATTGGGCTAAATGCTATTATACCAACCATCAGAAACATAATTGACACCTGGTCCAGATGCTTGAGGTCAAACTGACAGAGACTTAGCCCACCACCAAATTTTGCAATGTTGGTTCTCAAGGAACAAACCTACCCATTCCAGAATAATTTGCTGGTTAGGTCAAAATTATGGGACCTGATCCTGACTTGTCACTACCCCAATTGACCACTATTTAATCAGCTGCATAGTACTGAGAAAATTGTTGATCAATTTTCTTCCTTTTCCTTCAAATAAAAATTTACTAAAGAACTAAACTAATTTTATTATTCCTTCTGACCATACCCCTGATAGCATTTCCCTGGTGGCCTATCAGTCCATATATCAGATGGGCTCTACCAGTACTCTTGATCACTATGGCCCCCTCCATCATCAATTGGGTTCAGCGAGTCTGATATTTTTGGCTCTACAACCCCATGATCACTAACTTTTGGCAGCAATACATGGGGATATTATGGCTATATATCCACCAGTTGCAAGAGAGAATCCATCTACTTGCCACCCCAGTTGAAATGGCACCATATGCTGAGGATCTTATTGAGACTATCTCAGTGATTCCACCCCCTGCAGCAAGACCCCCTGGGTCAGGAGGGTTCAGTGTGGTTCATTGTTGGGATCATTCTCACCATGTTGCTGCACCTACTTTATCATTTCCCAATGCCTGGCTCCATATCAAGTTGTCCGGTTGGCAATGCCTCTGGCATTCTGGCTTGCTTTTTGGGTGCTTACGTATCCTGACTGGCAGGCCAGTCTAAACTTATTCTGTCATTTCCATGACACACCTCTTGAAGTAGCCAGCTTTGGCTTGAAAGAAATTGTTCTCTATGGTCAGCTCTGTATAACCTGTTTTTGTAAATTTAAAGCTGAACTATCCATCTTGTAACACAGCACCACACACCCGATATGGTTAAGATTGGTTTATATGTAAAAATGGCTAATTATTGGATTCTTATTCGATAAGCCTACTTAGTTACCTTTGACTAAAGATGGGCGTGTTTTTAATAAATTTGCTATCGTGGCGGAGCGCGGTAGGATTAATAAATCGAGGCCGCGCGGTACGATGGGATTTTGAGTCGCGAGATAAACTCGCAACAAGTTCGATTATAATTTTCAAGCGCCAATTCGAGGAAAAGAGGCCGAAATTAATTAAAATTAGCTCTAGAATTTATCCCAGCACCTCGCTTCAGGTTAGGCTATTCTCACATTACGATAGCAGCCCCTTTAAACTCGAACAAACAGGGCTTACTTATCTTTGGTATAAAACAAATGGCAACCAGTAAAGAATCTAAACCTATCGGTGCTACTCTCCAACATGATCTACACGATGCCGATCTTTTTTCGGCTGAAAAACTAGACACCGCTGGGAAGTCAAATGAACCCGTTGCCATCATCTGTATCGGCATGGCGGGTTCGGGTAAGACAACCTTCATGCAGGTACGTTAAAAAAGATTCTATTAGATTAAGTTTAGCTTTGGGCAGCTTTTAACGGTAGTTTGTTAACATTTTAATTTATTCCTGCTTAGTTCTCTTTACGCTATTTTTTGGCCTGCTTAGTTTATTTTTAGTTTTGTATGGCTTGTCTAGTTTATTCGGTTGAACGTAGTTATGGGGATATGTCGATACGGGTTCATCTTGTTGGTTATTTTCTCTTCTATGCGGCTAAACTTGTTGATCGTGTTTTAGTGTTATCCTTGGATGCTTCTTCTTTTCCTTGTTTCCTTCTATGGTTGAACTTTGAAGGTATCCTACTCTTAAGTAGACTTTAAGTGCTTTTAAAACCCATCTAGAACTCCGTTTCTTTTAGCTTGAAATTAAAGTTTGGGCAATAAACTCGTTGCTTTTTTCGAAGAGAGTTTTGCCGCATAAGAGTATCTTGAACTACGCATTTGAAAGCCTAGAATAATATTTACTCGACCTAGTTGTTTAGCTTATATTTTTGTAGCGGCTGAATGCACACCTTCACCAGTTGAAATCGCCCCCTTATATCATCAATTTGGATCCTGCGGTGGCCAACGTCTCGTATGCGCCAAATATCGATATCCGATCTACCGTCAACTACAAAGAAGTCATGAAACAGTGAGTAACATAATGGAACGCGAATTTAGTTGCTTCTGTTAGATATGGTCTCGGGCCTAACGGAGGGATTCTAACTGCACTCAATTTGTTTACTACAAAGTTTGACCAAGTTCTTGATCTGGTGGACAAGAAGAAGGGGAGCCTCGAGTAAGAGTGGATCAATTAGGTTATAGCTATTAGGTACTTGCTTGTGGATACCCCGGGTCAGATTGAAATTTTTACGTGGTCAGCTTCGGGAGCCATTATAACTGAGACGTTGGCGGTTTCCTATCCAACCGTGGTTGCGTACATCATCGATACCCCGCGTACAACCTCTCCCGCAACCTTTATGTCCAATATGCTTTATGCATGCAGGTATTGTTTATGCTAACGCCTTTATGATTAAAGAATTTTAGTATTCTTTACAAGACGAAACTACCATTTGTTCTGGTGTTCAACAAGACTGATGTGGTTAGCCATGCCTTTGCCGAGGAGTGGATGACGGATTTCGAGGCGTTTCAAGCTGCACTGGCTGCCGATACGACGTACATGGGCTGCTTCGTTCAATCCATGTGCCTTGTTCTCGAGGAATTCTACAACCATCTGAGGGTTATTGATTGCTAAGTTTCGTACTGATGAGATAAGGTTGTCGGATGTTCCGCGGCTACAGGTCAGGGGATAAACGCCTTCTTTGCTGCAGTCAAGCTTGCGGTTAAGGAGTATGGAGGAGTAATTTAGCTTTCAGTTCTTTGCTGACTTTGGTTTAGGGAATACCGACCTGCTTTGGATGAAATCATTGCCAAGAAGGTAATTTTCTTACTGATTGCCCTGACGCTTATTTTAGGAAAGGGCCGAGCTTTCTAGAAGGGAGGCTGAGATAGCACGCCTAGTCAAGGATCTATCCATAGAGGAGAAGGGCAAGGAGCTTCCTCTTGGTGGGCGCCTTCGAGACGATCCTCTTTCCCAGACCCTGACAAAGGTAGCTGCTTTATACTTTATCACCAGCTTATTTTATCTTTAGGGGAGAAGCTTCCTTCGCTGAATGAAGGCAAGTACTGTAAAGTTAAATAGATTCTCTCATTAAGCACTCACCATACGCCTCGGTTGTGAGTTTGGCTCTGTATTAAAGTTGAATATCACGTGCTGTACTGTAATCTGATATAAGCACACGATTTATATTTAGAATTCCTTTATAACCTTTTCAAAAATTAGAGTAGTTGGAGCATTTTTCCACAGGACTTTATTCATCAGGCTAGACTTAGCATTTATTCTCTGTCAATTTAGCTTTGAAATCCAACTATCAACAGAGGTTTTATACCGTCGATTTTAAATTTTAATTATTATAGATGATCTGTTTTCCATTGGATATAAGCAATTACTATAGAGCTTAACTCTCATATTTTAACTTAGCCCAAAATGTTCAATTAGGCAAACCCCAGTGTTATTTTCATATCGCTTAAGCGGCTGTATGTCCTTAAGCCAGTACTAATAAACTCCCTATTTTACATTTGATTATTTAATCAAATGGGGATTAGTAACTAATCTAAATGCTAACCTTAGATTTTGAGTATCTGATTAAACTATTATATGCAGGCAGGTACGGTTAATAATCTAAGGTTTTATTAAATTAAAAGTATTTGTAATCTAATGACGTAGCCTTATAGTTAAATCTCATTAGATCCAGTTATTACTTTGGCTACTCCCACTAGAAGTTGCTGATGCATCTAGATTTAGGCTACAATTCGCTATAAGAGTTATGCTTTGAAATCTAAGCCTAGTGCTCAAGAATTTCATGAGCTATGCAGTTCTGTTGCAAACCATTTTACTGTGGGTTTCCAAAGTTTTCAAAACTGAGCCCTTCTGACATAGAAGGCTCAACTCAAACCTCTAGCAAAAAGGGTTGCGATATCTAATTCTACACCCTTATCTTACTGAAAGTCAACTCAGCCCTTGGAAACTCTGTAACAAGGTTGAAATCACTCTGCAAGACAACCAAAAGTTGAGATACATGCATAAAAAAGGTTGGGCTTTCATTAGAGGTGCTCTAGCACCCAAAATAGCATCCTCAGCTCTCAGGTGCCATGGTTCTGAGGATCAGCAAGTAAGAGTTACTAGAGATATGTAAAGTAATATCTTGAAACAGTGTATTTGACCTGTTCACAAGGTTGATGACTGGCAGCAACCTTTTCAGACCCCAAGGTCAATGATGTATTATGTAAAAACTTAAAATGAGGAAATGTCAGCTAGTGAAGTTATCCAGCATATTAAATTTGAGACCAAAGTTGGGGAATTGCCAACAAGTAAAGTTATCAACATATATATCTTTGGGAGGGGTGTAAATCACTTCAAACTTATCCCAGCCAAATTACTTCCACCCATAGTTTAAAATAAAATTTGAATATAGTATGGATATTCCATGCACTTCAACAGATAGACTCTTTACAGCATGGTGCCAGAAATGGCTTGGACACTATATAAGTTGTTTATTTTTGCTCACATTACCCAGCTTCATTGATTATAATAATCTGCTGGTCCACTAGGGGATTCATCCTATTACTGGATGTTAGAATTATTAATTTTATATATGATAACTATTGTTCAGAGAAATATTCTAATGAATACCTATTGATCTGCTGGATTACAATCCACTGTATTTAGAATTATTAATTTTATATATGATAACTATTGTTCAGAGAAATATTCTAATGAATATCTATTGATCTGCTGGATTACAATCCACTGTATTGATGAGTGTTTTGTTGGGGATGCTCCCCAATAATAAACAAGTGATTAGGGATTCTATTTCATTATCAATGATTTAATTGACTTGTAGGTGTCAATCAGGTCTAGTTACCAATTGTCTAAGGAGTTTTTGAGTTGCTGGCAAGTAATGCCATCTGCCATAGAGTAGCTTTCAAGTTAACCCTTAAGGATCACAATCCGCTGGTTATGGGTATGAGTTCTATTACCTAAGCAGGTTGTTACCAGAAAAAGGTAAATTCAATAGGATTGAGTGATGACATTGGGACACATCATTTGTTCTGACTTAGAAGAGGTTGCAGTTGAGTATGGAAGAGAATCCAATTATGATTGATGAAGATCATTAATTTTTGTGACCCTGGAGGGTTAATTCATTGGTGACAGCCACTGTTCCCAATTGGGGTGCCAACCAAAGAGTTATGCATCAAATTCTCTATAAATTCCCCTTGATTTTTATAATAAAGCAGATCAGATCAGTTTCAGATGAAATAATTATCAATGGAGTTCATAATTTAGACCGTTTGCTCTTGTGATTAGAGTTGGAAGGGTGAGAAAATCCTTTATCTATATTATTATTGTCTTCACGGACTCTGCATGACAAAAAGGGAGAAGAGCCTCTGAACTCTATCCTAAGTTAAGTTCTACCAGAAAAAATAAGGAAGAAGTCCCTACAATTCCAGAAGAATTCAATATTAGTACAAGCACCAGGCTTGTTGGACCCAATCACTATTTTCGCTATCAGCTCAACTAGAATAGTAGCCTTCATACTACTATTTCCCGTTATAATCTATTATTAAAAATTTAAACAACACACATACAAGAAACCTGTGTAGTTGAAAAAGAGAGCCAAAGCGAGTATTAATCAGAAAGTGGAAAGATGTCCCAAACTTTGGCCATTGGCAATCAATCAAGGTTACAAGCCCAGTAAGTTTTAACAATTGGTACTCACTACAGGGGAAGTTGAGTTTAGCCAAATTTAGTAAGAATATTGAATCAAGTATGCCTTGTAAAAATGAACTATACAAGCTTTGGATGAAGCTTGAAACTTTCAACAAGAATGCGCTTAACTCAGTGTCACAAGCCAACTTCACTGCATTAGAAGAATGGGTGATGAAGGATGAGGAAAAGGTTGAACAATTGGGAAAAATCAGCATGACCTCAGTGGAAAAGTTAACTTCTTGAAGCGCAAGGAGGGTCAAATTGATCAAAGAAGTATTGTTTCAGGATACTGAGTGAGAGGCAGACTGAGAACGCATTTGCTGGCTTATTGAAGAGATAGCGCAACTAATGAAGTGTATAGATGAACTGGAGGACCATAAATGCGATTTTGCACAAATGAAAGCAGAAGAAGATAAAAATGAAATGCTTAAACTCCAGCTGGTAAGATTAACCCACCCAGAAATATGCCTGGGTAATTTGGAGCAATTTTGGGGATGAACCTGAAGTCACTCCCATGGTCAATAGAGTCATTGGACAGGATTCACCTGTTAGTGGAGCCATGAATGAATTTCAAAGCACTCTGAAATTACCCACGTTCTATTGGGATAACACCCCTGTATTTTTCCAATTATCTGATAAGTTGGTGTTTGGTTTCAGTAACTGACAAAAAAGCAGTTACTGGCATGAACCTCCTGAACACAGACTGTCAGAATCTGGTGTTATCCATCTAAATGGGGACAACTGGTCTTATCAGTAGGCCAAAGAAGCCAAAATGCTAGAATTTGAAAGCCCTAAACGGATGTCTAACCACAAGCAGGAATCTACAGGGATTCAATCTCTAAAAGACAAGACCCTAATAGCTTTTGCAGGCTGATTCTACAAAGAATCACAAATCCTGGCTGGTGCAAAGTGCTGACGGATTTTGATGCCTAAAAATGTGGTGCAAATGGTGTTACAACCCTATTGTAATTTTCATCATACAATGGCTTCAGCATTAGTAATACAGATGTTTACATCTCAAATAGTGGATAATTTGAAGATGTTGGGAGCCACTTTTATAGCCCCAAACAGAGCATTCAAAGTGATCCAGACTCAAGTCCAAGGTACTGTAAAATTTGCTAAGATGAATAGGGATCAATAAAATCAAATCATATCAGGGAATAAACCTGTTATAAATTGGAGGTATTCAAGAGATACGCTGACGGATTTTGCACAGGGTTTGACCCACTGAGCAATTAGGACCAACGATATGATGATCGTTGTCCTCAAAATAACAGAATAAACCTTCAAATAAAATACGGAGCACTTGCTCACACAACTATCTTTTATTTAATATACTTAATAGAGCGGATTCTTGCTGTTTCCGCTTACTCTAAACTACTAACAACCTTCTTTTAATCATCTCATATCACCTATATTGTAGTGACTTTGGATGCTACCACAACCATGGCTTAGTAATTTAATTTAATATATCTCATTAGTCCCATTCAAATCTTCATTTGTTAATTTTATAATCACCTAATTCAAGGCGATTTCCCAAAAACCCAGTATCACCTCATTTTGAGGCGCTCAAATTTTATAACTCATATCAAACTTGGTGGATTCCATCTGTTCCACCATATCAACTTAGGGCTTATCATCCAGTCATATCAGAATCGTGACATTACCCCCTCCTTGACTGGATGATAAGGCTCCTAATGCTTATATGCCTGGAGAAACTTTGCATGCACTCGCTTGATGATCTGACTGCCTAGCAGAGTCCTTGATAGTATATGCGTCCACCCCAGTCTTCTCAATAACTTCAAATGGCCCTAATCCAGATACTGGCCAACTTGTGTTTCCACTCAAAACCATGTTGATTGTGAAATAGGATCATGTTCCCATTTTGAACTGGGATAACCCTCTACGCTGTGCCTGATCAGCAGCTTGAGTTAATCTTCTTGGCTAAACTGAACAAATATGCTTTGGCTTGCACTTTGATTAAGGTGTCTGCTAGAGTCATCAAATAATGTTGGGGATCCATTCCACCAGTATCTTCTACACAGGAGTATAGCAGCACCGGGAGGGCAGGGTGTCATCCATATAGTAATTGAAAGGGACTATTCCCTGTGGCCAAATGATAACTAATATTATAAGCAAAGTCATGGTGGACAAAAGGGAGCTCCAATCCAAGGGTCAATCCACTACTAATTTATGGAGTATATTCACTAAAGTCCCATTAACCCGCTCCACCATTCCATTAGATTTAGGGTGGTATGGGGTTGTCAAAACCCCTCGGTTGGCCATTAGCTCATTAAGCTTTAGAATATGTGAAGTGAAGTTAGTTCCATTATCAGTAAGGAGGAACTGAGGGCAACCATGTCGCTGAATAATGCATTCCATTATGAATTTGGACACTGTGACTGCCCCTAAGTCTCATATTGCCCTTGCTTCAACCCACAGGGTTAAGTGGTCAATTGCCACCAAAATGTACTTGGACCAATTAGCTTCCATTGGCAGAGGCCCAAAAACATCTAGGGAAAACATATGCCAAGCAAGGTGTGGCTTCACTAACTGGTATGAGGTCTTCAGGAGGAACGGACTTTCCACTTGGCACTGGTGACAGGAGGAGATAGTATCAAGAACATTGAAGTTCATGCTTTCCTAGCAATACTGAGGCTGCAATAATTCCAACGTCTTGCGCACACCACTGTGCCCAATGGCCCTATGTGCACTCATGACAACAGCTGGGCGGGAGGAAGGTCTTGGGATATTCACGGTAGTGTCCCCTATCCACTTATATAATTCCCCATTTTTCTGGAATGTATTGGTCCTTATCCCATACAATACTTTGATGACTGGAGGCAGTTCATCGTCATACTTGCTGCTAAGCATCTTAGCAAATATTATATCACTCAGATCCACTGTAACTGCAATTGTGGGTAATCTCAATAAACAATCAGCATTTTGGTGTTTTGCTCCAGGTCAGTGAAGAACCTTGAAATTGTAAGTCTGACGTTTAAGAGCCCATCAGGCCAGACGCCCTTCAGGCTCTTTAAGATTCTGTAACCAGCGTAATGAGGCATGATCTGTTACAACTTTGATTTTCACCCCATGAAACTATACCTGAAATTGCTTACAGGCGTAGATCATCACCAAGCACTCCCACTCGGTCATGGTATATTTGCACTCATGGCTGTTCAAACTATGACTACAATATGCTACGGGGTGCTCTTCTCCTTCCTCGTCTTATTGGGATAAGATGGCCCTACAGCGGAAAGGGATGCATCTGTCTGAACAATGAACTCTTTTTTGAAATTGGGATAGTCTTAACCCCGGTGCACTGGTTAACGCCATTTGAAGCATATCAAAAGCACATTGCTGACGTTCCGCCCATTCAAATGTAGTTACTTTCTTAATAACTCAAAGAGTGGGCCCCCAATACAGCTGAAGTTAGGGATGAAGTGCTAGTAATATCTGACCATTCCCAAAAAGACCTGTATATCCTGCTTGCTATTGGGTGGAGTCATTTTTACGTATAGATTCCACCTTGGCTGGTTAAAGTCTCAGCCCTGTGGCATAAACCACGAACCCCAGGTACTCCAGCTGGTCCTTAAAGAAATGACATTTCTGGGGTTTAATCTTGATGTTGGCCTCAGCAAGCTGGCGGAAGACAGCTTTTAAATGGTCGAGGTGTTCAGAGAAGGTTTTGGAGAAAACATTAATGTTGTCAAGGTATACAAGGACACATGACAGTTTTAAGTCCCCAAGAATAGTATCCATCACCCATTGAAACGTAGCTGGGGCATTACACAGCCCTTGTGGTATCTGGGTTGGTTGTAAAAGACCTTTGGATTTTATTACAGTGCACTTTTCCTGCTCCACCAGTGGCAACTCAATTTGCCAGTAGCCCAAGATCAGGTCCATAGCTGAGAAGAACCGAGCTCCCCCTAACTGATCCAAAGCTTCATCAATCCGCGGTAAGGGAATAGTAGTTTTTTTGGTGATGCTGTTGAGCTTTTGGTAGTCTATTACTATGTGGTTGGTGCCGTCCTTCCTTTTTACAATCAGAACGGGTGAAGCCCACGGACTCTTGGATGGTTCAAGCATCCCTTGCGCTAATAGCTTTTCAATTTCCTCGGTTACTACTTCTTCCACCACCCTTGATCAGTGGATCAGCATTGACCTTATGGGAGGATGATCTCTAGTGTCCATCCTATGAACCACCCCCCACGTGCATCCTAAATTGTGGTCATCAACAGCAAAAATCTCTTTATATTTTTGAAATAAAACGATTTCCCGATCCTTCTGTGGTTTTGACAGCCCCATTAATTCGTCACGCAATACAACTGCCATTACATTGAGCTGTGGGTTGAAAGGCAGACCAAATTCCTCCAGCGACCCAAATTCATGAACTGAAAGAACCTCCTCAATGGGGATTAAGTGTAAATATGTCACTATTTGGTGGCGGCTGATTTGCAGTTTTACCGTTTGTAGATTTGCAAGTAAAACTTTGATCTCCCCTTGCCATGATAATATAATTCCTGGGGCCACATGAGGCTTAAACCATGATTGCTGATACAGGCCAATAACCTCCCCATAGAGTCCATCTGAAATTTTAATCACCAAGTCAGTGTTCACTATAACTTGATGCCCAGATGGAATAGATATAGGTCCAGCAGCTCTGAGCGGCAGCCCTTAATATTCATAAACCTGTTGGGGAAGGGCCTGAGTTTTGCCCTTTAACCAATGGTAACACACAGGGATCACTCCGTCGCTATAAGCCAGATTGATATTTCCTCATATGAACTGGATCATTTGGCACTCCACTAGAGGTGAAGTAAATTGGGATTTGCTGACCCAATATCTCAAAAGTCTCGCCTGTCATATCAATGACAGCCACATAGTGTTGCAAGAAGGCAGTTCCAATTAAAGGATCATAATTGCTATTTGGTAACACTATAGCTGGGTCTACCATGACAATAGAACCAAACCACAATGGAAGTGCACTGTATGCTCCCTCAGAGATCGTGTTATCCGCTCCAGCAGTTCCATATACCACCCGGTGGTCCACATCCGGTTTTAATGACAATTTGGCCACCAAATTTGTGGAGACTATATTGACAGGGCACCAGTATCTATGATGGCGCGGACTCAGGTTTTAGCTACAACCAGGTTGCAGTAAGTACATCCAGAGTAAGACGCATCTCAGCTGTTTATAACATGGACATTTAAGGAGTCCCTGTTTCCAAGGAAACATGCAATCCCCTTACCAATTATGGGGTATTGTTCTATAATAGTTTTAACTGGAAGAGCGGCGCTTACTGCTTGCAAAAAAGGTGCATCTGAGGACGGGTCTAACTTTTCAAGGGTTACTTGGTTGAGCATTTGGCAAGCATACGGCTCAACCTGCATCTGGGACCCCTCTTCTGCCATAGCTGCAGACTGCACTTGTGTCAAAACATTCACCCCCCAACTGGCTGCTGATATAAAACTGACTCATTGTGCAAGAAGTTCCGCTGAATATTCTAATTTGGATTCAGGTGGGACGTCTGGTATAGCGGAGATAGAGAGTCCCTTTTCTATTCCGCTCTGACTTTTCCCTGGCCGCACTGTTCCAGCTGTACACAATAGACCAGTTGATTAGAGCACCATCGTGCCAGATGCCCCTGTTGACTGCATTTGAAACAGCTGACTTCATAGGGCCCACATCCATGATTAATATGAAACAAGCTACATCAAGAGTTGGGATGGAATTGATTAGCATAAACAGGTTAGGGTGATAGTTGGGCCGTGGATGATAAGCAGATATGGGGTGGATGTTTAACTGCTGAAGGTAACTTGGTGGAATGTGAACTAGACTAGCAGAATCCCAAGTAAGAGGATTCAGCAGTTATAGCAGAATGAATTCACTCGGTATTAGATGGAGGGAAGTTGGCTGATATACGGTGCAAAAACTGAACATTTTAAGCAAAGGTACATCTTCATCCAACAGTGGCGCCATAACGTTATGTAACTCACGGTATGGCTTTACAGCAGAAGTCATTGCAACACACACGTCTGATTTAGATAAAATTCTGGCCCCATTTTGCATGTGAGCTTCCACCATAAATTGTTCAGCAAACATGGTGAGGGTCTCATTCCGCTGAAACCTGATGGTCAAAAATCGGCCTTCTGCTGTGACATCTTTGCAGTTTCACTGAACAACTACAGCACCATCTATTTGACTTCTTGGTATGTAATGGAACTGCTGGAAAGGTAACAGACATCTTGATCAGCACTTCCGACATCCAAGGAAGAAATCAACAGTTTTACTCTTCATCAATCTGAGACTCCTTCAGTTGCAATTTCAAATCGCTTAAAGAACACATGGATATTCCCTTCACAATCAAATGAGGGCAGCTTATTGCAGCAATCCTCCTGTAGCAGCTCATCTTTTTTTTTTCAGCACGGTGTCCAAAGCCAGTTTCAGTTCCACATAGACAACTGACCCAGAGTGTTGAAAAGAATATTTATCCAAACAACATTGATGCAACATAGCTGGCAACTGAGTTTTTATCATTTATAAATGATCAATGGGCCCCCTGTAGTGAGCAACACTGTTATAAATTGGCGGTATTCAAGAGATACACTGACAGATTTTGCACAGGGTTTACCCACTAATCAATCAGGACCAACAATATAGATTTTTGTCCTCAAAATAACAGAATAAACTTTCAAATAAAATACGGAGCACTAACTCCCAAACTCTCTTTTATTTAATATACTTAATACAGCGGATTCTTGCTGTTTCCGCTTACTCTAAACTACTAACAACCTTCTTTTAATCATCTCATCTCACCTATATTGTAGTGACTTCAGATGCTACCGCTTCCATGGCTTAGTAATTTAATTTGCCATATCTCATTGGTTCTGGCAATTCTTCATTTGTTAATTTCACAATCACCTATTTTTGAGGCGATTTCCCAAAACACAGTATCACCTCATTTTGAGATGCTCAAATTTCAATAACTTATATTAAACTCAGTAGATTCCATCCATTCTGCCATAATGACTTAGTGCTTATCATCCAGTCATATCAGAATCGTGACAAATCCTAAAAGTACAAAAGCAAGTTGACAAGACAAAAAATCTGCTGCCACCAGTGTGGTAAACCTGGACATGTAGCTGCACAATGTTGGAGCAAGAAGCTCAAGGAGCAGATAACCTTAGTCCAGGTGAAGGAGAAGGAAAGCAGTCAGGAGTTAGGAAAAGGTACCACGGTCTAGAGATGGAACAATCTGGCACTTCAGTTAATACTGTTTCTCCCATATTATGAATAATGATATAGACAATTCTGATCTTTTTGTGGACAATGAAGCAACTGATTCACTATATCAGGTTGTTAATATGGACGTGAATGCTATCAATTGAGCCAAAACTAAGAGAATCAACCCCATAATTGTGAAAAAGTGGCTCAGCCATATGCTTGTCAGCTTTTGGAAAAGATCAAATCCACTGAGGACCAGGAGGAGTTACTAAAAGATGAGACTAGTTGAGGCAAGTTGCATGGTGGCTCCCCTTTTTGGGTTGGCACCACTAGTGCTAAAAAAGAGACTAGATGAGGCAAACGTATCCCTTCTAATTAGCGCAATCAAGAAATCTTCCCTAATCTCACAGCACAATTAATTAAGTCTATCATTTCAGCAAATAATGCTGAAAATTACTCTGTAAATAACCTATTACAATATTATGAGTGCACCTATGCGGATATCTTCAATAGCTGAGTGAGAGTGAGGGCAATCATTGACAGTGGAGCGCCCATAAATATCAATTTAACCAAGTTGGTAAAAACAAATAAAAATTTCACTGGATTTAAAACACTGAATGGAATATAGAATGGCTGGACCAGATATGATAATATCCCGTGGAGCCTACAGAGCGCTGCCACTCCAGTTTGGTACACCTGTGGTGTTATAATTTTGATGATATTGGTGAGATACGCCGGAAGTTTTGAGCAGGGTTCATCTCACTGAGCAATAGGACGGACAATATAAAGATCACTGGTCCTTCAGACACTTAATAAATATAAATAAAATATGGAGGAATTTCTCCAATGATATTTTTTTTAATTTTATATACCAGCGGATATCTTCTGCTCTGCTTCACACTTCCTACTAATAATCTACCCATTTCAATCTTCTCATTTTGATTATATATTGTAGACTTTGGTTAATACCAACCCTTTTGCTTAGACTATTTGTTTCCGCCATATTCTCATTGGTTCCAACAGAGTCTACTATTCCTAAAATTCATTCTTACCTTATTTGAGGCGATCTACTAATTGTTCTTCATAAATTGACATCAATTTATTGCCTGATTTGGAGGCAATCCACTAAATATTCATTTAAAGCCTGATATACCCTATCGCCTTGTGTCAAGAAAATCTCACCTATATTATTAAACTAATCATCTTGGCCAATCTCACCTATTCCGCCCTAACTACTTTAGGGCCTATCATCCAGTCATATCAGAATCTTGACATTAACCCCACTTGACTAGACAATAAGTTTCCATTGTTTATATGTTAAAGAAACTTTGCATGCACTCAATTGATTATCCAGCCACTTTCAGGGTCCTTGATAGTACAAGCATCAACACCTGTTTTCTCAATCATTTCAAACAGACAAATCCAGATGCTGGCTAATTTGTGCTTCCAACCAAACCCATGCTGGTCATGGAATATAACCATGTCCTCATTTTTAGACTTAGCTTGCCTGCTATGCCGTACTTGATCATCAGCCTGATTCTTTATATTTTTGGCTAAGCTGAATGAGTACGCTACAGTTTGCAACTTGATTAATGTGTCCGCTAGGTTAGTTAAATAATGTTGGGGATCCATTCCGCTGGTGTCTTCTACATAAGCGTAGAGCAATGCCAGAATATCAGGGTTTTGTTCATATAGTAACTGAAAGGAGGTTTTTCGTGTCAGAATAGTAGCTATTGTTATATGCAAAGATAGTGGTGGAAAGAGGGAACTCCAATCTGAAGGTCAATCCGCTATCAGTTTGCAGAGTATGGTTACTAAAGTACCATTAACCCACTCAACCATCTCATTAGACTCAGGGTAATATGGGGCCAACAAAACCACGTGGATGGCCAAATGCTTGTTTAGCTTTAAAAGATGTGGGAAGCGAGTTAGTTCTGTTAATGGTAAGAAGGAACTGAGGGCATCCATGCCATTAGATAATACATTCCATTTAGAACTTAGCCACTGTGACCGCCCCCAAATCCTGTATCACACATGCTTCAACCCACCTGGTCAAGTGGTTCATCATGACCAGAATGTATTTATACCAGTTACTCCCATTGGCAGGGTCCCAATGTCATTAATGGAAACTGTATGCCAAGCAAAATGCAGTTTCACTAACTGGTATGAGGTTTTCTGGTGGAATGGCTTTTCCACTTGACACTGGTGACATCAGGAGATAGTTTCAAGAGCATCAAAGTTCATGCTTTCCCAGTAATACCTAGTCTGAAACAATTCCAACTTCTTGCGTACTCCACCATGTCCTACTACCTTATATGCACTAATAATAATGCTAGGCCATGTCGAGGGTCTCAGGAAGTTCACTGTAGAATTGCCAATCCAATTGTACAACTCACCATTCCGTTAAAAGCTTTCAACTTCTATCTTGTTTAACGCCTTTATGACTTGTGGCAGTTCGTTGTCATATTTTCCGCTGAGCATTTTATTGTACATCACATCACTCAGATTGCTGTGATGGCTACCATTGACAGACTTTACAAGCAATCTGCATTTTGGTGTTTGGCTCCAGGTCAGTAAAGTATTTCAAAATCATAAGCCTGCAGTTTGAGAGTCCATTGGGCTAGACGCCCTTCAGGCTCCTTGAGATTTTGCAACCAGCGTAAAAAGCATGATCCATTATGACTTTAAACATCACTCCATGCAAATACACCCTAAATTGCTTATATGTATAGATTACCAGTAAGCACTCCCGCTCAGTAATGGTATAGTTATGTTCATGTAATTTAGGCTCTGACTACAGTATGCAACGGGGTGCTCCTCCCCCTCATTGTCTTTTTGGGATAGGACTGCCTCAACGGCTGAAAGGGATGCATCCATCTGAACAATAGATTCCTTATCAAAACTTGGGTAGCATAGCACCAGCGCATTGATTAAGGCTTCCAAAGCGTATCAAAGGAGTGTTGATGGCGTTTCATCCATTCAAACATGGCATACTTTTTTAACAACTCAAATAGTAGGCCCTTAATACAACTGAAGCTAAGGATGAAGCGCCAGTAGCAACCCACCATCCCCTGAAATACCTGTATGTTGTGCTTACTGCTCAGCTGAGTCATTTTTCAGATAGCTATACCTTGTATGGATAAAATTTTTAAGCCCATTCGCGTCTACCACAAACCCAAGTTACTCCAGTTGGTCCTTAAAGAAATGGCATTTGCGGGGCTTGATCTTAGAGTTGGCCTTGGCAAGATGACATAAGACCTCCTCTAAGTGAGTAAGATGCTCAGAGAAGGCTTGAGAGAAGGCATATCATCAAAGCATACAAAAATTCATAATAGCTTCAGTTTGCTGAAAATGGTGTCCATGGCCTGTTGTAACGTAGCTGGGGCTTAACACAGCCCTTGAGGCATCCAGGTCAGTTGAAAAGCCCCTTGGACGTGATAATGGCACATTTCTCCTGTTCCGCCATGGGCAACTCAATCTGCCAGTAACCTGATATCAAACTCATTGACAAGAATTAATGAGCTCCTCCTAACTTATCCAAAGCATCGTCAATCCATGGCAAGGGATATAGTCCTTCTTGCTGATGCTGTTGAGCTTACAGTAGTCTATTACTACCCAGTTAGTGCTATCCTTATTTTTTACAATATGAACAGGAAAAGCCCACAGACTCTTTGATGGTTCAATCATCCCTTACTTCATCAGTTTTTTGTTCTTATCTGTTACTACTTCCTCAGATGCCCTAGAATGAAGGATCATCTGAGACCTGATGGGGGGATGATCCCCTTTGTCCACTTGATGGACCACCCCCTGAGCGCACCCTAAGTCATGATCATTGGCAGCAAAAATCTCCTTATATTTTTTAAATAAAAATATCGCCTGATCGTTCTGTTCTTCTGATAACATGACTAAGTTTCCACTTGGCACCACTGTCATTATGATGGGATGTAAATCAACTGGTAAACCAAATTCATCCAATGCTCAAACTTGTGAACCAAAAGGGCCTCTGCAACAGGGATCAGGTGTAAATATCCCACTATTTGGTGTCAGCGGATTTGCAATGATTCCATTTGTAGATTCACTAGTAGAACCTTGATCTACCCATTTCCCAGTAGTATAATGCCTGGAGTCACATGGGGCTCATGCTGCGATTGCTGATATGGGATAATGACCTCCCCAAAAAGTCCGTCTGGCACTTCTACCTACAATTCAGTGTTCGCTATTAGTTGGTGACTGGAAGGATAGATATAGGCCTGGAAGCTCTGAGAGGCAGCCATTGATATTCATATATCTGCTGGGGAAGGGCTCAGGTCTTGTTCTTTAGTTGATGGTAGTGAGCTGGAATCATCCTGTCACTATATGTAAGGTTGATATGTCCCATATGCACCAGATCCTTTGTAACTCCGCTGAAGGTGAAATAAATGGGATCCGCTGCCCCAAAACGTTGTATGTCTCCTCTGTCATATCAATGACAGCCCCAAAGTGTCATATGAAGGCAGTATCAAATAACAGTTTATATTTACTGTTTAATAACACTATCACCATAGCTACAATGACAATTGACCCAAACCTCAAAGGTAGCTACTGTACGCTCCCACAGAGACCGTGCTTTCCACGCCTGTGGTCCCATACACCATGTGATGTTTTACATCAGGATTTAACGTCAAATTTACCGCCAGCCTAGTGGAAACTATGATGACCGAGGCACCTGTATCTATTATTGCATGGAATCAGGTTTTGGCTACAACAATGTTACAGTATGTACATTATGAATAAAAAGAATTTTAATTGTTTATTAAATGGAACTTTTAAGATTCTCTGTTCCTAAGGAATCTCACAATCCCTTCACCAACTTTGGGGTATTATTTAATAATAGTGTCTACTGGAAGTGCGACATTTACTCCTTGCAAGGAAGGTGCATCTGATATGGGGTCCATCTTGTCAGGGGAAACTTGGTCAAAAATTTGATCAGTGTACAGCTTTGGTTGCACCTGAGATCCTTTCTTCCACCACAGCTTTGGCTTGCTCTCATGTCAATACATTCACTCTTTCAACTGGCTGCTGATATAGGAATGCATCATTGTACTGATGGACTTCCACTGAATATGTGTTGATTGGTTCAGGTGGGGCGTTTGGGGTTGGGATAGCGGAGATAGAGAGTCCTGTCTCTACTCCGCTATGACTTTTCCCAGACAGTACTGGTCCCGCTGTACATAATGGATCTGACGATTGGGGCGACTCCATGAAAGCTGCCCAGGGCAACTGCATTTGAAATAACTCACCATGTAGAGCCCACATCCTTGATTATTGTAAGATGAGCCAAGCCAATAGTTGGACTGCTGATGATAACTAAGCTGAGGGTGAGGCGCGTAGTTATAATAAGGCTGGGGGTTACTAGGTGGACTCTGGATAGAACAGGTTAATTTCCCTGAAAAGAAGGTCCAGCAACAGCTGATGTAGGTTTCCGCTATGTATTAGGTGGAGTAAAGGTATTGGATAGATGGCACAAAATTTGGACAATTTTGAGCAAGAATATGTAATCCTTCAAAAATGGAGCCATGATGTTTTAAAGCTCACAGTATGGCTTCACCGCAGAGGTCATCGCAATTCCTACATCTTCTTTGGCTAAAGCGCCTGCTTTATAAGCATATGGGCTTCCATCATGAAGCGGTCTGCAAACTCAGTGAGAGTCACCATGATGAAACCCTATAGTCAAAAACTCAGCCTTCCGCCATGACATCTTGGTAATGCCACTGAAAAACTGCAGCACAATCTCTTTTACCTCCTACTAATTAAGGGAGCTGTTGGGAAGATAGCAAGTAACTTAGTTGTCACTTCCAACATCCCAGTAGGATATCAGTAACTTAGCCTTACACTGATCTGAGCACCTTCCATCATGAATTCAAATTGTTTGAAGAATCCATGGATGTTTCCGTTGCAGTCAAATGGAGGTAGCTTGTCAGTACAGACCTCCTCTTCCCGCTCATAACTGCAATCCTGGGAGTGTAGTGGGGATTTGATCTTGACTTATAGCTGGAATATTGGCAAGGAGCTGTATCGGAAGGGCCAGCACATGGCTGGGAAGCTGCTCTAGGAGTAAAATAGGCTCCTTTGGTGGGCAGGACTGCCATCACATAGGGGGTTTGTTGGGTTGGGACATAGTCATACCCAGTGCTGCCATCATGTGTTGAGCAGCTCATGCTGCTGGCGTGCTCAGCAAAAAGATCTTGAGTTGGATAGCCAGTCTTGTATTCATCATAAAATGATTCTTTCTGAGTGACCCTTGTCCTTCCATTTTCCCAATGGGTGCAAGGTGGGTAAAAGATAGAGTTCAACATTTTCTTTGTGCAGTGTATCTGCTCAGTAGCATGGTCAATACAACTTCAAGTTGCCTGTTCTGTTTTCCAAGTATCTGCAACTGACTAGCCACATTTTCAAGTTCATTTTAAACATTGTCACGCTCCTGAAGGAGATCTTTTTGTTTTTTGAGTATTGTATCTACAACAAGTTTTATTTCCGTAGCTTCTGCAAGCACAGCAGATTGGGATGATTCCTTTTAGTGCAGGTTTGATATGCCATTGATGGTATTGCAAAATTGACTGTGGGCTCCGCTAGTGTGCCAGGCCAACCAGTATGAAGACTGGTTGATCCTTTGCCGTTTTGTCTTCATAGGCGTACAAACCCCTTATAAGTCTGCGTCCAAACCGCCAACACAGCAGACCAACGACTTCACCTTAGCCCCAGGGCCTGTGGTGTGCCCTGGCGAGTCCTGCCCCCATCCTGGGCAGCTAAGGCAATCCCAATCTGCCCCACCATCCCAACCCTTTGCCAACCTATCTGGGCATTCCCTGGTGAGTCCTGCCCATCCTGGGCAGCCAAGGCACTCCCACGCTGCACCCCACAGGGTTGACAGCCAGTTGGAAATGTCGTTGGTGGCCGTTGGCCATGTTCCCGCCTATTCCTCCTAAGGCTGAGGTATGGGAGCTGGCAGTGTTGGCCACTCAAGGCATGTTACCTCGCGTCAACATCAGTGATCTACAGTCCCACTTTTATAATAACCTAGCAGAAAACTACTAACAATTAAAACAAGAATAGGCGAAAAAGATATGTTTATTTGGAGGGAAATGACGACTATTTATACTATAGGCTATTTTGCCTATTAAACCCTTCAGATATCCAAGCTGGAACTTCTCATAAATCTCAGTCATTCATGGTGACAATTTACTCTTAATCCGCTTGTCCATTCACCATAATTGGATTAATTTTACCCATCCTTGGCACAAGTTGCCAGTCAATAATATAATAATTTAGTAAATAAATAAAATTTTGAGCAACCTTAGCATAAGTCACTGCTCTGAATTAGTCAGCAGAACCATATAAAATGGATGGTAATGGACTCATCAGCTTTCCGCTGGAAATTCCCACAACAACCCTCAAATTGTCATTTCAGCAGCAAACAAATAATCCGCTGTACCTAAACCCAAATTAATATTATTATAACATTAGATATTATTGAACTAGGCAATTATATGGCAATTACACCTGACTAGCTGACACCCCTAATTCTGATAATATCAGGAGGATCCATCTGGTTAATTTCTCAACAACCAGCAAGAGAATTTTTTTAATTTTGTAGTTGTTCAATGGGTCCCCTGTAGTGAGCACCACTGTTATAATTTTGGCGATATTGGTGAGATACGCCAGAAGATTTGAACATGGTTCAGACCACTGAGCAATAGGACAGATGATATGAAGGTTGCCAGTCCTCCAGACACACTTAATAAATATAAATAAAATATGGAGTAATTGCTACAACGACACTTCTTTATTAAATTCAATATATATTAGCAGATACTCTCTGCTCCGCTTCACACTTTCTACTAATAATTCTCCCATCTTAATCTTCTCATCTTGCTTATATATCAGTGATTTTAGTCAGTACCAACCCTTTTGCTAAGACTATTCATTTCCACCATATTTTAATTGGTTCCAGCAGAGTCTACTATTTATTAAATTCATGATTGCCTTAGTTTGAGGCGATATATAATTGTTCTTCATAAATTGACATCAACTTGTTGCCTGATTTGGAGGCAATTCACTAAATATTCATTTAAAGCTCAGTATCACCCTATTGCCTTATCTCAAGACAATTTCATCCATATTATCAAACTACTTGGCTCGGCCAATCTCACTTAATCCGCCATAACTACTTAGGGCTTATCATCCAGCCATATCAGAATCTTGACATGTGGTATCAGCTTCTACTATTGTGTTGGCAAACCAAAATTATAGATCCTGATTGGGATAGAGTTTCTGAGAAAATATGGAGTGAAATGTAATTTCTAGGAATATACCCTGACCATTTTTGGGCAGACCCTGCCTTTGGTATATCAGTGGAAAGGTGAACCACCGCTGACTAAGAAGAATACTTTGTAAACTTGATTTACAACGATGGCATCATTCCCATCCAGTATAAGTTGGTTGGGCGAAAATGGAGAGAAATGAAAAATGAGATCCTGGAAAACTGTGGGATCCCCTTGAGAAAAAATGACTTAACTATACTGCCTGGGATACAAATAATTGTTAACAAAGGGTTAACACTAGTGATCTCAGAGAAATTATATGGAGAAGTCGTTGCCCATGGTGGAATCAAGAACTGAACCATGGGTAGTACCAGATATTCATGCTAGGACACAGAGAAATAAATGAGCTACTGGCTAATCTGGGAAAGAAACTGATGAAGATAGCAAAAAATCAAGTCATTACATTTCTCCATTTAACCCTGATGGCAGAGATAAAAAAATCCCACAATTTAAAAATGCTAAATGAAAATGGGATTGCTGGCAGAAACTGCCAAAAGTGTCAATGTCTTAGTAGATCAAGACCTGCTTGCCGAATAATCTGAACAGCAGCAAGAAGAGGTGCTCCAACTATTTGAGAATTATCAGGAGTTATTTGCCTAAGATGACCATGACTTGGGATGCGCAAAGAATGTGATCCAAAAGGTCAACATAATGGAGTATTTTCCAATCAGATTAGACCTGTTTAAAGGTCTAGAGCTTCTGAAGCTGTGGTCAGCGAAGAAATCAGCAATCTTGTTAAGCATGGGCTCCTTGTTCCATCATCAAGTCCATGAGCAAGTCTAATCCTTATAGTAAAAAAGAAAGATGGATCAAATCAAGTAGTGATTAATTATTGTTGATTTAAAAAATCACTAAGAAGGATTATTATTTACTGTCAAGGATTGAAGACGCACTTAATCACATAGGGAACATTAAATACTTTTTGGTGATGGACTTAATTCAAGATATTGACAAATTGATTTTCTAAAAGTGGACCAAGAAGAATGTGCAATCATTACTACACAGGTACTTTACCAGATGACCTGAATGCACCAGGAATTTTGTAAATGCGTTGGCCACCTTCCATAGAGAAATGGACTCTATCTTTAATGACCTGAAGCTATTTTGTGTTTTAGTATATCTGAAAGATATGAATGTATTCAGCAGGAACTCTACGGACCATTTGGAGCACTTAGAAGAAGTGTTTAAGTGCCTGGCAACAGCAAACTTGAAAATCAAGCCAAAGAAGTGTCATTTCTTAAAAAGAAGCTTGAGTACTTGGGGTTTGTTATCAACTCCAGAAGGCTGCAACCCCAGCAGCAGAATATCACAGCAATTGAATGGATGGCGATCCCAAAGAGCGTTTGAGATATTCAAGTATTCCTCAGGATGGTCAGTTACTATTGCTGATTCATAATGGATTTTATAAAATTGTGGAGCCTATATTCCACTTATCAAATGATCCAAAAAAGGATTTATGTTGACCAAAGATGTCCAGGAATTTTTTAATGAATTATGCCAGCATCTAATGACTAGCCCTTTATTGAAGTACCCAAATTTTGATTAGGGAATTTATCAAAACCAATGTCTCATTGATGCCAAATTGAGCCATTTTGAGCCAAGTGGATGATTACAAGGATGAACATCTGGTGGCCTACGTGAGTCAAATTAATGCCAGCGGAGAAAAATTATACTGTGATGGAGTATGAATGCCTCATAGTAATCTATGCATGCAATAATTTAAGAGCGTACACCCATGTAATGCACTTCAAAGTAGTGATGGACCACTCATCCTTACACTGGCTCCATAACTTGAAGAAACCAGAGGGGCGAGTGGCCCAATGGGATTTAAAATTACAAGCCTAAAATTTTTCAAGATACTATACTGGGCCAGAGCAGCGCATCAAACTTTGACAAACTATCAAATTGCCTGCAGTCCATATTGTCTATCATCAAGAAGATGATCTATACCAAAGGATGATTGAAGGTAATGTCAGGGATAACCAAAAGAAATTCAAGGTGTGCTAAAGAGAGCAATGTATAACACTAATGTAAGAAATGGACAACTATATAAAACAATTGACGAAAAATGATTTTTATTCACAAAACCATTATAATGAGTGGAAATAATCTGAACCGCACATAAAGCCATTGTCATGGTAGCCTAAGGAAGACCATGGACCATATTCGCCAGTACTACTACTTGGAATTGATCAAATATGATGTCACTGACTACCTGGCCTGTTGTGTGGAACGCTGACTCCACAAACACCATAAGATTATAACAGGATACAGGCTAGTAAGCCCTGGATTCACATGGCACACTGTGTCAATAGACATGATATGACCCCTGATTATTAGCATAGGAGGCGCAAAATATATCATAGTGGCTATAGACCATATAGCTAAATGGGTCAAAACCAAAGCCTTGAGTAGAATGGATGCAGTGAGCACAGTAAAGTTCATTTTATTGTAAGTGATTTGCCAGTTTGGATGCCCTCAAGTGATCTTAAGTGACAATGGAACCAATAGTACTCCTATGTGATCCTGAGTCTCAACAAATTAATGGAGATCTGAGGAGTAGTATCAGTTCCATATAGACCAGAACTGAACGGAATGGTGGAAAGAGTTAACAGAATGCTAGCCACAACACAAGAAAATTGTTCATGGGAAATCTTCAACTTGGGGAACCTATTTAAGTATGATTATCTTTTCCTACAACATAAGCCATCATACAGTGACAGGAAACATGCCATTCAAAGTTCTTTATGGATGAAGGATAGCCTTACTACTGATTTTGTATTCTTTCATAGAGCCAGTATTGTGTATGAGTATTGATAGATACATAAAATGACCAGCCAATATTTGATTGAACTGCATAAGCAGGCATTTGATATGACCTTAGGGATAATGATTGAATTAAAGTCAATGGATAACAATAACTGACCAGCGATAAAGAAGTACATTTGGGGAATATGGTAGCCTATTGCAAAACCCATGGTTTTGGACGGAGAAATAAGCTGGATGCTTTGTGATAAAGTCCATTCAAAGTGATTGCCAAACCAGCAACTGATGCTAACACAATCAAGAACATCACAGATGCTCATGTAGTAAACTGGGTCCAACAAAATATCTCAAGTATCGAATCTAGGGAATAAAAAACTGTAATGTTCTCAAAGAACTAATTAACCAAGAAAAATAGGTCTAGCCCTAGCGTTGGTCAAGTCCCAAGTGGAGCCACTGAACTATGATAGTCGATTAATTCTTAAAAATAGACCTCTGAACCATGATAGCTGGTTAAGTTAAAAAATTAACCACTGAACCAAAGTAGGGGAAATGAAAAGATGGGCCTCTGAACCTACTTATAGGTTAAGTCCCATTGAAAAAAATAGCATAAGGAAAAAATACCTAAAATAAAATGAAAAATAATAAAGAAAAAAATATAAAATATAAAAATGAAAAAGATATATTAAAATTCAAGTTTTATTTTATCATCATCAAAAAGCATCTGGTGATGTCCTCTTATGTTATTGGTAGAACCAGCTTAGGTTAAAACTAAGTCTGGTCGTGAGGAATCCTGAGGCGCTGGAAGAATCAAATCATATTGGTAGAATCAAGTTGGGTTGAAACTGGATTCGCCAGGTGTAGTCCATTAAGAAATGAATCCCAGCCTGAAGGAATACAGGGAACAAGGAAACAGAGAAGCCACCAGAGAATATTCTTTAAATGATTAGGCGTCAAATAATCCTGACTTGAGAGAAAACAGGCTTTTCAAACCTTTTTGTTGGCAAGGGCACTCAAACTAGGCTGGAATGACATGTGACCATGAGAAACTGCGCTCTTTGGAGGCGGCAGTGAGGATGACATGGAATGGAAATGCGCAGAGAATAAGGACTAACTGGAGATGCTTAAAGCAAGGAATGGAGATGGACCATGAGCACTCTAAATTTAAATCATGCTGGTTGACTCAGTCAGAATCCACATGGCATATGCTCCTAGAAAATCTTCATTGCTGGATAATCCGTTCAAGCGGGGGGATGTGTTGGGATTTTTACCCACGTTATCCAGCTTCATCATTTATAATTAGTCTGCTGGTCCACTAGGGGATTCACCCACTAGTGGATGTTGGAGCTATCAATTTTTATATATAAAACTAATGTTTGGAGAAATATTCCAACGAATTATTATTGATCCGCTGTATTACAATCCACCAGATTGATGAGTGTTTCATCTATGATGCTCCCAACAGTAAACAAGCTTTTATGGAGTCCATTTCATTATTGATAGATTAATCGACTTGTAGGAGTTGATCACGTCTAGTTGCCAACTGACTAAGGGGTTTTGAGTTGCTGGAGAGTAATACTGCTTGTCAAAGAGCAACTTTTGAGTTAATTTAACTGGATCACAATCTTTTGGTTATGGGTAAAAGTCCTATTACCTAAGCAGGTTGTTACCAAATAAGGGTAAGTTTAATGGAAGTTAAGCGAAGACATTAGGACACGTTATTCATTCTAACTCATAAGATGTCTCATTAAGTAGGAAAGGACCCAATTAATCTAATGAAGAAAGTCATTGTTTTGTGTGACCTTGAAGGGTAATTCATTGGTGATAGCTGCTGTTCCCAATTGGGTACCAACTGAAGATTTGTGCTTCAAAATCCCTAAATTTTCTCTTGATTTTTTATAATAAATCAGAACATATCATTTTCAGATAAAAAAATAATCATTAAAGTATATACTTTAGACTGTTTGCTCTTGTGATTAGAGTTGGAAGGATGAGAAGATCCTTTTTCTATATTATTGTTGATATCCGCAGACTCTGCATGAAAAAGGAAGGACCTCTGAACCTTGTCCTAAGTTAAGTTCTTCCAGATGAAATAGGGAAGAAGTTTCTACCATTAGAGAAGAATTCAATATCAGGACAAGCACAAGTTGGCGTGGGACCCAATCACTATTTTTACTACCAACTCAACTTGAATAGTAGTCTTCATACTACTATTGCCCATTATAGCTATTATTTATTAACAAGTCAAACAACGCACATACAAGGAACCTATGCAGTTAAATAAGGGAGCCAAAGCGAGTATTATTCAGAAATAGGAAAGAAAATCTGAACTTTGGCCATCGCTAATTTATAAAAGATTTTAAGCTTCCTAAGTATTAACATAATAACTAGGGTAATGTACTCAATCTAAAACATAGTGTAACATTGTCAGACCATCAAAAGTCCAATATTGTGAGAAATGTGCTTTGAGGGTAAGTCCAGTTGAATACCCCCAAAAAACCCTAATAGATTCTTGGTGGAATCCTTTGAATTGGGGTAATTTGATTAACCCCACTCCTTGGCCAAATAGTCTGATTATTAATAGTAGGGTTGTGCTGAACCCATGGAGGAATATGGGGAGTCATGCTGTGGTTCCTCCCCGTCCCCTCTATACTTTAGTTTAAACACCTAAGTGGAAAACACCCCCTTTTATAGGCGTGGAGGGGTCCCACAAGGTGTGAATATTTTCCCTCACTTTGATTGGTTCAAATATATTAAATCCTTGCCTCACGGATTTATCCCACCTTCTATCAAACCTCCATTGGCTGTTCCATTTCAACGAGGTGAGTCTCAAGAGCTCCAATAGGCTAAAACCTCATATTCCCTAATTTAGTTAATCCTAGCCTTTAATGAATTTCTCGCATATCACACTACAATCCTGAAATACTTTATATACTAAGAAGCGAGATATTGGAAGGGTTCAATTTTTACCCTCCTCAATTAACACAATAAAAATATTAAAAGCAATCATTTTACTATTGTTAAATGTTTATTATATTAATATGAGTGGTTTAAAAATCTCTTAAATATTTATTCCAGCAGATGATAGTAATACTTCTCATGTGATAATATTGTTTAAATTCAGGGCTAACAAGCACCAGCGAGCCTAAGAACTACACTTATTACAAGTGATGCTCACTACAGGGGTACCTGTACACCACAAAAATCAATTAAAAAAGGAGGTTGGTGGGGTTTGTGACCCTTAAAAACTCCCCGCTATATCTCAACACAGGCTAGCTGCTTTAAAGCAACAGCTAGCCAGTGCTTTTTCTCTCCTTAAAAGGATTGAGAAGCGCTCTTCTCAAGGATCTCATGGGGCCTTCCCTTTCATTCATAAACCCTCTCAAAGACAAGTTTACCCCAGGAGAGGGCAGCATTGCCTCTTTTCTTTTCGTTTATGAAAAAGTGATAAAAGAAACAACTGACCATCAGAAATTAAGTACCTCCTTCCCTGGCTTAGTCAGGTGGCTCAGGAGAAAATGGTTCCAAACATGTTCACCCTTAGCACCTTGGCGGAGGTTAAGCAAGCTTCATTGCTGAATTTGGCTACCGCAGAGTTTGAAGAGGAAGAAGTAGGCATTTATGTGCCTCAGCATGAAAAAGGGTGAATTGCTCGCCATTTTTGTTGATTGATTTATGGTGAAGCCCAGCCCTTGGTGCTTGCAAAAATCTTACCTCTTGATGATGCTCTTGCTGCCATTTTGACTAGCTTAGATTCTAACCCTTCTATAGCATGGCATCTTGTCTCCGTTAAACGCCACCTCCAGACCATCCGTGATATCAAGGAGATTATGCTAGAGGTTGCAGATATCTATAACGCTGAAGCTACTTCAGGCGTTGGGTCAAGCCCCATGTCCTGACCATTGCGGATTTCTCAAACCTAACCCACCAAAGGAGTCCATGTTGCTCCTATGGCCCCTCCTATGCTGGTTACCACCCTGAGGCCAGCACCTGTGGCGCAGCTCAAACACGATCTGTCTTCGCCCTGCAATCCTGAAGTTTTAAGCCAGTAAGTGAGAGTGCACTACCATCAGTAGGGCAGCACTCCCTGCCAACCCCTTCCCGCAAAGCTTATCTTTTTTCATCTAATGAGACTCTTCTACGCTTAAGCCCTCCGCTAAAAGGCCTCTCCAAGTTGCCCAAAAGGCTGCTCCTAAGCTTAAACCCCTCTCTCCAGTGACATTCACACCTGCCAACAATGGTCTCAAGG
This sequence comes from Massospora cicadina, assembly GCA_022478985.1. Classification (NCBI taxonomy): domain Eukaryota; kingdom Fungi; phylum Entomophthoromycota; class Entomophthoromycetes; order Entomophthorales; family Entomophthoraceae; genus Massospora; species Massospora cicadina. The sequence continues at coordinate 96,689 of JAKSZP010016012.1, read as the reverse complement.
ACCAGGCCACTAAATCTAAACTGCCTGATCCCCCAATAAACATAGACGCTGATCGCCCCAAAGATGGCGAAGTTAAGGTATCCACATCCAATATGCTATTTCTATCTCCATTGATCTCACCTCTGACCATTATTAGTCTGAAACCTGTAGCCAAGGGGCATCCCAAACCTATTACTTCAAAGGTCAAATGTAGAGGCGTGAAATACAGCACCTCCTTTAAAAGTGAGTAGGATCGAGGAGTGGCCCAGGGCCTCACTTTCAACAGGGGATGCCCTGAACCTACCCCCAGTCCTATGGACTCCCTGATGTTAATCAAAAACCCGCCTAATGATGAATATGAAGGGGGTGATGAAGATGTCGGCTATTATCTTTTAGGAGCTCCAGCTGAAGAAAGGGTATCTGACAGGTTGAACCTGGAAAGAGTAGACATAGCTATGATAAAACGCCAAACTTATCTCCGTCAAGTGCTGAAGGGTTTTGAGGTTATTGACACTGCCAGTGATGCTGATCAGCTCATTGACACATTGATATGATCCACCAATTGTGTTCATATCCTGCAGACTATCCAGGAGAAATACCTTAAAACGGCCAAGTAACTTGCTTCCACTCTCCGTTTGAAGGAGGTCCTAGCTTTTTCCCCTAACTTGGGTGGAACCTTAACCAAGTTGGAGGTCGTCGTCAATGGATTGCAGGTCATGGATATCCTTGACACTGGATCCCCAGTGAACAATGTGTCATCAAAACTCAATAAAAAATTAGGCTTGCCCCTGACCCAACTACAAAAAGGTTTTGTAACTTCTGGTTATAACACTTACGCTATTTGTGCATAATCTTCTCTGCCCATCCAATTTGGGAAGCTCATCTTGTTGGTCCCAGTGGTGGCCTTGGCTAACAATATCTATGATCTATTCATTGGTAACCAGTTTATGCTTGAGTAGAAGGGATCATTAATTTATAGCTGGACTACCTCTCCCTGTTTATTTAGAGGCTCCCCTGATTCTAACCAACAACGAGCTTAATAAAAAGAAATATGCATGCACAGTTGAGTACCCACCCCCATCTTCTCACTACACTACACGACGACAAGAAATACAAAGATTCTTCCTCAATTGGTGATCGCTCCAAAGGAATTTCTTTCTATGCTTCTGAAGATGTTAAAATCAAAGTGGGTGAACTACGAGTAGTTGACACTAAGATTACCTTACAAATCCCCAACAACTTTCTACTGCACCTAACCATCATTTATAAAGTTAGTCCTTTGGAGCCCAGAGTATTGCTAGGCTTACTAGACCCAGCTTATCAACGACCTATTAATCTCCTAATGGGGAATCTCACCAAGAAGGACATGACTGCCAAGAAGCATTAGGAGATCAGAAGAGGCCTGCTGATTCCCATTGATGAATTATAGCAAGTTCACTGTATTGATCTATGGCGGATTTAGGATTACCTGCTGACCAATCGTTATTTACTCTGTCCATAGTTCATACTTCTGATGAACTAACCCCAGATGAGTTTGACAAATTTCCACACTCTACTAGAGGCCTATAGCGACATTTTAATTAAATCTGATATGACTATGGGAAATGAAAGCTTGGATGCATACCATTGAAGTTGGTGATGCTCGGCCTATCCACTCTAAACCCTACCGCAAATACAAAGTAGAGGATCTACAGATTAGAACGGAGCTCAAAAAGCTTTTGGATGCTGGTTTGCTGTTACCTTGAAAAAGCCCTTGGTCGTCCCCTCTTCTATTGTAAAGAAAAATGGAGGTCATTAAGTAGTGATGGACTACTGCAAATTGAAAACCCTCACAAAGAATGATAGCTACCCTATCCCCTGCATTGACAACGCTCTAGCCTAACTCTCTAGGTCTAAATTCTTTTTTCGCTATGGACTTGGATAGTGGGTACTGGCAGATGGACCTTCCTCTTTTTTTTTAGTACTAGATGGTCCCAACCCGAGGGGGATTCATTGATGTTTATTGAATTACGCCTGGGCTCCTAAGAGCCTGAGGCGAGGGAAGGGGAGGGAAAAGCATCGAGAAAGGGCGGGGGGTTTGCGCGCCAGAGCCGTGCTGCAGTGACAACTGAGCAAGGGAGGGTTGGCGACATAGTGCAGACCTTCAGGAACATCTCAAAGTGTACCTGAAAGTGGGTGATCATGTGTGGAAGGGTCCACACCTGCTGGTCAAAGGCAGCACGAAGGAAGGAGTTATGGATGGTCCAGATGGCTGTGGCATAGGCGAGGACACAGAGGGGTCAGTGACAACCAGGCAATGTCTGCTCAAACATGAGGTATTGCACAGGGTGTCCAGACCAGGGCTGAGCATGGAGGAGCGCGCAGGCCTTTGGCCAAAATGCGGCGACACCTGGACAGGTGAAAAAACGATAGATGTGGGAGTCAATAGGCTCCGCACATCAGGGGCAGCTTCGGTGCTGGAAGGTAGGGCCAGTCTAGTCCCCTGTCCTTTATGAACAGTGGAGCACCCTCCATAAGGTGTTGGACACCTTTGCTGACAGGATGGGGTGATAGACGTCCTTCCACAATTCCTTAAGGTCAAATCTCATGGAGGGAGGGAGGAGCTCAAGGAGTCTTGGGCGAATGGGAGGACGATCTTGGGGGTGAGGCGAGTTGTGACAACTTGTCCATTGTGCACAATTGCATGGCGACGGGGGCTGAGGCCAGGGCTGTCCCTTCTGTATGGGAAGGCATGGTGGATCCGCGCGCCTACTCGTTTCAAGCAAGGAGAGCCTGGTTCCAGTAGGGGGATAAGGATGGTTTCAGGCGATGGCCTGGGTGGTTTGTGAGCCACTCCCTAATGAGGTCAGAGATGCTCTAGGAAGACCCAGAGCTGCTGACACTGACTGGCGGAGGGCGGGCGCCCATTGGGGCATGGGGGTCGCGTCCCAGCAGACAATCGGCCATAGGAACTTCAGGAAGATTGTGGTGGCGTGGGATCGCGTGTCCAGAAGCCCTAGGCCCCCTTCATTGCAGGGTCAGGCGATGGTTGAGAGGGCCATTGGTGGATAATTTGAGCCCCAGATCCAACAGCGGAGGAGTACATTGAGTCTCGTATAAAAGGCATCTGTGAATGGGCAGACGTGCGCTAGGAACCAGACTTTGGAGAGGAGGAACACATTGGCCATCAGAGCTCGACCCTGGGGGGTGATGTGCCGCCAGTTCCAGCTGGCAATCCTGGAGTTAACTGCTGCGAAGAGCAAGTCCTCATTGTCTTTTAGCGCAACTCCTTGTTGGTTGGTGAGAACGCCCAGGTGACGGAAGGTACCGCGCACAGGTTCAATACCAAATGGTGGAGGGAAGGTGGGGGAGCCGACCTGTACAACTGTTGTCTTGGAGGTGTTGATTATGGCATTGGACGCCTTGGTGTACCTCTCAATGGTCACAGCAGCGAGGGCAACATTCCCAGGGAAGCCAAATGCAATGGCAGTGTCATCTGCAAATGCCATGGTGCGTGTGGGGGCTTTACCTGGGACCAAAATCCCTGTTAGCTTGTCCTGTAAGGAGGCCAAGAGGGGGTCAAGGGTGATGTTAAAAAGGATAGGGCTCAGGGGTCTCCTTACCGGAGACCTTGTCCAACTGGTACTGCCACTGTAAAACCCATTGGCGCCAGGACTCTGGTGTGAGCTGATCATAGAGCGCTGATATCCAGCGCCTAGCTGCGGGGGGAGATGGAAGCGGGCCAGGGAAGCATCAATATACTTCCAGGCTACCCGATCATATGCTTTCTCCATATCCAGGAGAGCCACAAAGCCATTCACCTTACGAGAGTTAGCAGTCAAAGTCACGTGAAGGCCATTATAGTTGTCCCATAACGACCTCCCCGGAATAAAACCGTGCTGGGATGGGGAGAGGTGAGGTGACACCCATTTGGTGATGCAGTTGGCCAGAAGCTTCGTGAAGAGCTTGTGGTCTGTGTTGATCAACGCTATGGGGCGCCAGTTCGCCAGGTTCTCACGGTCTGACTTCTTGTTAATGAGGGTCGTGATTGAGCCTCTGGAGTCAGGGAGGACCTCGCCATTCACCAAGAGTGCAGCGAAGAGGTCGCGGAGGGTTCTGGCTATCACTGCAGGTTCCAGAAGGTACACCTCGAAGGGTATTCTGTCTGGGCCTGGGGCTTTAAGCCGTGGGGATTTCAGAAGAGATTCCATCACCTCCTGGATGGAAATAGGCGCCAGTAGAGCCTCATCAGCCCGTGGGTCAATGGGCGGCTCTGGAGCCCGCCACAAGAAGTCTTGGATGTCCGATGGGTCCACCTGGGTGGCATGGAAGAGGCTGGAGTAGAAGCGGTGTAGTTCCTGCGTGATTTCCTCCTTATCTGAAGCGGTTGTAGTGCCAATCTTCAGTGCAGTAATATCCTGTGCTGTTGACCGGGCTTTCTGTTTCTGAAAGAAGAAGCGGGTGGGGCGTTCCCATTGAGCATAGTAACGAAATGTTGTAAAGTTTGCTGCCCGTTCTTCCTGCAGTGTGAGCTCCAAGCGGAGTGCTTCCTGCGCCGCTTCCCAGTCTTCCAACCATCTGGGAGAGGGCGAAGGCTGGCAGTATCGCTCCAGATGTCTGATTCTAGCTTCCGCCCCTTTGACTCTGGCGCGAGCTGCAGTCATCTGGGCTTTGGCACAGTTGTAAGCAACGCGGGTGATGCCCTCCTTGGTCACCGCCCATCTAGCCTTGTGGTCAAGCAGGTGGGGTGGGGGAGGTGAGAGTCTCCCAGATGATCATAGACAGCTTCTCCTTAGTGAAGGGGTTGTTGAGAAGAGCTGGGGCAACCCTAGGCCAGAACCTACGCGACGGTCTAAGTGTGGTGGTGAGGACAACGGTGAGTGACCTGTGATCACTCAGATGGTTGTCACGAGAGATGGGAGAGGAGATGCGGCCAATTAGCAGGGGGCCAATCAGTGCCATATCTATGCGTGACGCTGACTGGAAAGCTCCTCCATCATACTGGATCCTAGTCATGCAACCTAGGCCAGACGCGGAGGGTGGAAGCGCATCTATAAAGCCACTCAGGCGAAGGAAATCCTGGAGGTGACTTAGACCAGGGCGTTCCTTTGCTGCAGGGGTAAGAGTCACGGACGCGACTTATGGTTTTGTTGAAATCTCCTAAGAGGACTGTATTCCGTGGGAGATTGAGTTGGACAAGCTCTTCCAAGAGCCGATTTTGCTCCTGACCTGCATTAGGCAGGTAGATGCTTGCAGCGAAGAAGATGAAGTCAGGAGTGGTGAGTTTGGCCAGTATGAGGCGGCCACTTAGATATTGTGAAAAAGAATGGGTTTTAACCCGGGGATTCAAAACAATAAGGGCGGCATGGTTTGTCCAGAAGGAGTTGCCTCCAAACTGTTCATTCCATGCAGATTGTTTGTGGGGGAGGATATGGGGCTCCTGGACAGCAGCGATGTCAATTTGTGCTGACCTGAAGTTGCGGAGGAGGCGGGCTCTCCATCTAAAGTCCCGCAACCCATTTGCGTTGATGGATTGCAGGGCCAGGGTGCTGCCATGGGGACTCATAGCTGTTCCCCTCCATGTCCTGGGAGTTGCCAGCGCTTAAACCTGCTGCTGTGAGGCGGCTAGTTTTGAGTCCTTTAGCTTAACTATTAGCTGCAATCCGTGAGGAGCGTCGAGGGTTCTGAGGGGAAGGAGAGGGTGGGGGCGGAGGACCCAGTAAGCCAGCCTAGGATGCTGCCCCCACCCGTTGCAGGGGAAGGACCTGAGGGTGCTCAATGGTGACCTCCGCGGTGTCCCCATTTGATGAGTCTGAGTCCATATTCACTTCCTCCAACACTGAAAAGGATCCGTGAAATGGACTGTGGGGTTGGGGTAGGACTCTTTAAGGTGGCACTTCTACCGCAGGCCGCGGGTTGCCAGTCCATGCTGGTGGGCATAGCTCCATTGGGAGCTGAGGGTTGATGCGATAAATCGCTGGTGGAGGTTGGTGGGGGTGCCGCGGAGCCCTGAGTGGGGGTGGCTGACGAGGGGCACCCTGTGGGAGATGCATTGCGCTTGAGAGAGAGGAGTTGACTCTGGGAGATTGGAGGGGGTGCCCACTGGAAGGGGGGCATGAGCGCGAAGGTATCCCATACCAATAGTGGGGTTAGCTGTTTCAACTGCTAGGCGTAAGGCCTCAGGAGACAGGTCTTGAATGGGAACCCATTGTGTGGGTTGTGGAATTGCTGCTGCGGCCACGTGGGATCATTTTGGCCTGGTTTAGGCCCCTGGTGGTGGCTAAGAGGGCTTGTTTTCGAGCTGTGCAGCCACTATACAAGTGTCCAAGGGCGTTACACCATGAACACCGGGGGCGCGCCTGATCAGGGTCGACAAAAGATCTCAGGGCATGCCCCAACTACCGCCACACAAGGAATAACCTCAATGCTGCGGGATACAGTGGTGGAGGGGATGAACGACGCCCTAGCAGTGCGAGCACTTTGAGTGGGAGCATAGTAAGAGGGATGCTAAAGTCCACTGAAAGAACAGACCCAAACTCCATTAAACCACGATGGAGCGCCAGTTTAAGAGACTCAGGATCAACATTCGTTGGTAGGTTGGAAAAGTAACCCATGAAATTTTCTCAGGTGAAAGCGTGTGCGGGAGATGCGAAGATCACGCAGATAATGACCTGGAGGGTGGCAGCATGGTCAGCGAGAGCAGCTTCAGTGAAGCCCACATCGATGTAGTGGCCCTCCACTGATTCATGGATGGTGGTGTTAATTGGGAGTCATCTCACAATCGCTGCAAAGTATGAGAAGTAATCCTCCATATAGAATTCAACAGGGTTATGCCAATAATAAAGGTAAATTGCTTGGGGAGAGGGTTGAGCGAGGTAGGAAGCTTTTGCTCTAGTTTCAGCCCATTTCTTCTTAACATCAGCAATAAATGCCACTTCACAGGGATCAGCTTTGTAGTAGCGTTGGTGCCAGAGGTTTTTGCCACGCCCCAGTGGCTCCTTTGTTGTGTTTGCTTTGGGCTGCAATCGCGGGTTGAGTATGAGCTGGTGGTTTGGACAAGTTTGAGGTTCCCTTGTTGCTGGAATGTTACAGCAGTTGCTGGCATCATATTAGATTGAGGGCGGATTTTGGGCCTCACTAAATTGGGGAGGCCCATCCAGATTCAAATTAACTCCAGCCAATTGGGAGGAGGGCGATGTTTCATCACCATCCCATTCTATTTGGAGTAAATTCAGCCCGAGTATTTGCTGTGATTTCGTGGGCAAAACTCACTGGCTGATAGGGGGTGGAGAGGCGAGTCAGTAGGGCGTATGGCTACCAACCTGAAGGTTGCAGGTTCGATTCCCGCCCTTCGCACATTGATTGGGGTGCCAGCCAAAGAAACTATTGGCGGTTAGTAGGTATAATAACACAAAAACCTTACCCATGATGTAACCAGAAAAATCTGAGTCCTGATCCGGGAGGTGAAAAAACTTTCTATGACAGAATTGACCCTGCTCAGGTTTCATGTTGATACTTTCTTTCTCTATTTCATTAATGTCATCCCCCAGTCAGCTTGCCTCGAATAAATAAAATAAAGCTCACTGGCTGATTGGTGAATTGGTCATTTCAGCATATGGAAATAAAGTGCCAACTTGAGAAGTGCCGATTATGGGGTTTAAATGGGACGGTGAGATTGGAACTGGTGTGAAGTTCCAAAATCTGAACCATTTAAATCCCCATTAGGAAAGAGTAGATTGTCCCAATTTGGTGCTTAGTGAACTAGAATGTGCGGCTAATCCAACCTTACATCCAAAGTTGGGGGCCAGGTAATTGTTGGGCCTCGCTAAATTGGGAGGCCCATCCAGATTATAACTAACTCCAGCCAATTGGGAGGAGGGCGATCTTTCATCACCATCCCAATCTATTTGGGTAAATTCAGCCTGAGTATTTGCTTTGATTTCGTGGGCAAACTCACTGGCTGATTAGTGAATTGGTCATTTTCAGCATATGGAGATAAAGTGCCGACTTGAGAGATTACCAATTATAGGCTTAAATGGGACAGGTGAGATTGGAATTGGTGTGAAGTTCAAAATTTGAACCATTTGAATCCTCATTAGGAAGGGTAGATTGTCCCAATTTGATGCTTAGTGAACCAGAATGTGCGGCTAATCCAACCTTACATCTGAGGGGGTTTGGGGGCCAGGTAGCTGGGTATCGCCCCTCATGGAGGGAGCCAGAAACACGGCGTCAGCAATAATAGATGGGGCTGAATTAGCTGACACAATGGGGGAGTGAATGCCTGGATGGGCTGAGTTGCATTCAACTGAGCAGACGCCATTAAAACAGCGTGGGTGATGGCCTCCTTGGTTGGAGGGGGCCCAGCGGGTTGGTGGGAGGCAGCGCACACAGAGCTGTTAGGTGTGCAGGTTGCAGAAGTGCGATCAGGTGAACTGGCGCTAGTTGAAGTAGCTCCAGGTTGGAGGGTGGTGCCTGCTTTCATGGCCGCTGCTTGAGAGCGGGTGATTCTGGTTGACCCTGAGGTGGGTAACTGAGGGTTGCTTCGTTTGGGGTGGTGCTGGCTCGTTTGGCAGAGCCTGCGGGTTCTTTTGCGGGGTTTCTCGCCATACTTGTTAATAGTTTTTGTAAATCTCTTTAGTGGAGCTAAATTTCAGGCTGAATTGATTTTCGAAAAGTGATGCTTAGCAGAAAGAGATCAGATGGACCTTCCTCCAGGATCAGGATAAGTGTGCCCTTATCTTCAGCAAGTGTCTGTTCCAACCCACTTGGCTACCTCAAGGGTTGTAAAATGCGCCTGCAACTTTTCAGCAAATGAAGGATCACATTCTCCAGGATTTTAAGCTGAGCTGTGTGATTTTCTATCACAATGACATCGCAGTTTTCTCAAAGACTTTCAATGAGCACCTCACATACCTAAAGGAAGTGTTCCAACGCTTGAGAGCATCTAACATAAAGCTGAAGCCCTCTAAATGTACTTTATTCCAAAAAAAAAGCTTTTACTTGGGCACGCTATATCAGGTATTTTTGGGCATGATGAGGTATACCACCAATTCTTTGCCAAATTTGCCCAGCTCAGTGAGCCCCTCATCAGACTCTTGGCTAAAAATACTACTTTCCATTGGGGTGCTGAACAAAAAGACGCGTTTGAGACCCTGAAGGAGTTGCTGCAACAAAGGCCCATCCTCCATCACCCTGACTATGGCAAGCCCTTCATGTTGTTCAAGGATTCCTCTGATTATGCCATTGGAGCTATCTTGGCTCAATTGGATGAGCATGGGGTCTATCATCCGGTGTCCTACCTCAGCAAATAGCCCAAAAGCTGAACGCAACTACAGAGTCTCTGAGAAGGAGTGCCTTAAGGTCTTGCTTGCTGTAAAGTACTATCGCCCCTTCTTATATGGAACTTCATTCAAAGTGGTTACCTATCACGCCTCCTTGAAGTGGTTACAGAATATAAAACCCCACTAGATGGCTGACTTTCTGGGATCTAAAGTTTTAGCATTACAATATGACAATTTAGCATCAGGCTGGAACTCACCACATGAATTTAGATTGGTTGACACGTCTGCCTATTCTTCACTTAGACAATATTGAAGCCAAGAGGTTTCATGACCTCCTAATGACTCCTGAAACGTGGGATGATGAATATGAACCAGTACAGAAGATGCTAGCTCGGCACTACCACAACACCAAGCTGGAGAGTGGGAAGTTATATAAAAAATAGGGATAAATTGGCTGCACTATCTCCAGCTATCAGAGCGAGTAGCTGTGATACTGGAGTACCACACTATCTTGGGCCATGGCGGAGTACGAAAAATTACAGGTGGGTTAAAGAATGCTACTACTGGGAGGGCATCATGGAGACCATAACTGAAGTCCTAGATGCCTGTCTGACCTGTAAAAAACAAACCAGCTTTAAGGCCCAGTATCAGTGCCAACTTACTACGCCTCAACAACCCTACCATTCTTTAAGTTTAGTCGTTGTAGGCCCTCTACCTCAGACTACTGGTGGAAAACAATATATCCTGGTCAGAATTAATCATTTCACTAAATGGGTTGAAGCTGTTGCTCTCCTCACTCAGACTGTCAAGACCACTGCTGCCTTATTATACCAATATATTTTACCCAGCATGGATGCCCACAGGTCCTAATTTGTGACAACGGGAAAATTTTACCTTCAGTGTGTTAAAGCTCCTCGCCACATCCATGGGAGCGCAACAGCTCTTCTCAGCCCCCTCTAACCCATCCAACAATGGTGCCATAGAAAGAGTTAATGGAACCCTGGTCTTTATACTTTGGAAGAGGCCAAATCTGAACCCTCTTCTTTAGATCTATGCTTACTCAGTGACCTCATGACCTACTATATTAGTTACCACTGAATCCTTAAGTTATCTCCCTTCCATATGCTGTATGGAAGAAACTTGGGGTGCTAGATTTACTGGCCAAAGATATTTTCTCTGATAGAACTGATCCTGAGCAAGCCATGAAAGATTTGGTCCAGAGTATCATCCAGTTGCAATCAGAGGCGATGACCAATTTGGCCAAGACTGTCACTAAAAAAGGCCAAGCAGCTAATGAGCTCCGGCCCCCACTTTCTTCCTTCCAAGTATCAGACTTGGTGTTGTATTACCACAATCAAGTAACTCATAGAAGACCATCTAGTACTAAAAATAACTCATAGAAGTGAGAATATCAAGTCTATCTGGGAAGGACATTTTTTAGTCACTTATAGGCGAGGGGATGAGTACTCCATCAAATCACTTGCTTCTGGAGCTACTTTTAACTGGTCCATGGTCAGTTCTTACGCCTCTATTCTCCCTCTACCACCCTTGAAGGGGATAATGTCAGACAATTGAAAGTCCAATATTGAGAGAAGTGTGTTTTGAGGGTAAGTACGGCTGGTATTCCCAGAAACCCTAGTTGATTCTCAGTGAAACCCTTTGAGTCAGGGTAATTCAATTAACCCCACTCCTCAGCAAAATAGTCTCATTGTTAGTAGTAGGGTTGTACCAAACCTGTGGCAGAATATGGGCAGTCATGCTGAGGTTTCTCCCCGTCCTCTCTATACTTTAGTTTAAAAACCTAAGTGGAGTGCACCTTTTTTATAGGCACGGAGGGGGCCCCACAAGGTGCAAATATTTTCCCACACTTAATTGGTTCAAATATATTAAATGATTGCCTCACAAATTTATCCTACCTTCTATCAACCCTCCATCATCCATTCTGTTGAAGTGAGGCGAGTCTTGAGAGCTCCAATAGGCCAAAACCCCATATTCTTTAATTTGAATATTCCCAGACTTTGCTGAATTTCTCGCATATCTCACTTCAAGCCTTGAGCTAATAAATATGAAGCTGTGAGATATTAAGAGGGTTTACTTTTTAACCCCCTTTTAACATAATAAGGAATCTTAAAAATTAACTTTTTACTATTGTTAAAGGTTTATTGTTTTAACATAAGTGGTTTAAAAATCACCTAAAAGTTAATCCAGCAGTTGAGTGTAATACTTCTCTTGCAATGATATTGTTGGAATCCAGGGCTAACAAGCACCAGCGAGCATACACACTGCCCTGATCCCAATGAACATGAGGCATCAATATTTGATCAGTTTGCTATTATGTATTTTTGTGGCGGCTACTAAAATAAAGCAACAACTTCATCTAATAGGGATTAAACCACCCTAAAAGAGCTATGTTGTTTTATATTTTATGACTTTAATATTAAAAATTAATTTCTAGACATAGAAAAGATCAGCTAAGGGTAACTTTTAATCAATCCACCAGTAAAACTAGGATGATAGAAATTCATTAATTTTCATAAAAGAAACACTAGTATTATATAAGAAGTTGACTGATCATCTGGGTTGTCTGTCATCTTAGATGACTAGTTAAAAATAATCTCTTTATAACCCTAGACCTGTCATTTAGGAGTCCATGACAGCCTCTTGCACGTTTACAAAAATACTCCAACAGAAGTTCAAGGCTTGGCCCTTAAGTCTTTGAATTTTTTTAAAAGCTGCTAATGACCCTTATTATCAATAAATTAGTTACAATTCTGGTAATTTTTCAGCATACAAGACAACCTCTAATTAGAATAGCCCTTAGTAAAACCCACAGTTTCTAGACAAAGCTTATGTTTGTACAATAATCTTGAAATTATTCAATGGAAACATGATGCACATGATCATGTACTAAATTAGATGACTGCCTTTACATTTTTAGTAACTGCATTCAGTACTCATCAATTTATAAGGTATTTTATTACTTATTCATAGCTATACATTAATTTGAAATATTTATGCATTTGGCTAGAAGTTGTTGGAACAGGGTAGGGTGTGAGATTGCAGGTGGTAAGTAATCACTGATTCACCAATATATCAGAAGAAATATTTTCCTTGACTGCCAAAATATGTGAATGGGTTCTATGTCTACTAGTTTAAAATAATAAAGTTATATATATAATATAAAATATTGGGTTCTATAAGCTTATATTAGTTAGTGGCGATGGGATAAAGAATATACCCTCTTAATAATTCAATACTTAGTATTTGAAAAATGTTGATGCTCAAAGTTTGGATTGCTTAGTAAATTTAAAAATAGGTAATATAGGCGGTCAACCTATCAGATCGTTTGAAACTCGCCTTACTTTAGGAAATGTTCTATGGAAAGAGATAACAGGTAGTTTAGATCCATGAGGTAGGGTTTTGATATATTTTACCCAATCATATGATGGGAAAATATTTGCACATTGCAAGGATCCCTCCAATCCTATAAAAGGGGCCGGTCTCCATGGTGTGAGTTGAACTAAATCCGTTGTAAGACGGGATGAGATCCTTAGACGGCGCCCTTGATTACCTCGCACAATAGGCGCAATCCAAATGCCCAAACTAGTTTTACTTTGCTGATTTTTATTAATAAAAGTGTTACCTAATTTGTGGGGTTCCACAAAGAATTAACCAGGGTATTATGACAATTTTTTCATCATTAACATCTGAACCACTTTTATCAATATATCAGACTTGTAATTGTCTGACAGAAGTAAACTAAAAGTTGATAGAGTACCTAAACTAAAAATTTTACCCATGTTACACCTAATATTATCATCTTAGAGTAGAACTTTTAACAATTACAATAAACTATAGTAACCATTATCAAATTAAACATTTCTATACTACTGACACATTATGTAGATTTTTGTCATAGTGAGTATAAACCTCAAGTCACAGCCAATCTGAACTTAATCTAAAATTCTTAAATATAAAAATTGAGGGATTATTAAAGATTCATTGCATTAACTGAAAGTAATTCTGTAGATTTACTTTTATACAGGATTAAGTAATAAAAGAAAACATCATTCAAAACCTTACTAATTTCTGAAACCAAATTTAAGTCATATACATATCTAGAGAGGGCTTTTCTTTCTGCTTGACATCACTTTTAATCAAATTTATTATAAAAGCATCCATTAAATTTTCCATCGCCACCTCCACTGTATCAGTTTTCAAGTTATGACAGCGGATCTGCCACCTGCTGCCCCAGTGTGGGGCAGCAGCGCTCCACCTGCTAGCGTTTTCTTCCCTGCAGGCAAATGCATGCAAACTGGCTCATACAGTCCGCCTAATGCATCAGGCCAATTTGTTCCTCCAAGGGACTTATTATTACACTTAGCGCGAGTCCACCCAACCCGCTCCCACCCACTTGCCCTACCCTGATCCAATATTTGCTTTTGCCTCTGAGTCAAATATGGGCATCTCTTCCCATATGCTGACAAAGCAATAATTGAGCTGGCAACATCCACGTTTTCACCAGCGGGATTTATTGACTTCCGCCCTTATAAGGGCCATTTTGATATTGGGTTTCCCACTGAAGAGGACGTAGCTGCTGTAGCTACTACGCCCTTAATATATAAAAACACTCCTATTACCACAACCCATACACGCCTCCCCAGTGACACCACAATGGTGGTGACTTTTGTAAACCTTCCTTCGCACCTTCCGCCTCAAATACGCCATGAAGAACTGATGATGGGGCTATCCAAATATGGTACAAACCCCATCCTCCACTTCCTGGTCCCAAGCGGAGCTGAGCGGTTAGCAGCACCACAGGCAATTGTCACCATTACCCCCCAACAGCCAACCATAGCCCAGCACATCCCACCATGTGCCCATATCCCATCTGCACCAGATCACTTCTTTTGGGCTCGTGTTGACAACAGCTGCACCGTTTGTCCCCTCTGCCTTGAGTTGGATCATTAAAAAAACTGTGGCTTCAATTCAAAACAAGTGGAATCCGCCAAGTCCACACATGAGGCCGCACAAACAGCGTTTGTTTGGGGAATTTGGCTGCCCCCGCCCCCTTCAGCTGAACGCTCAAAAATTAACATAACCTTTGCAACCAAAGCCCAAGCCAGCTTAACCTCTAACAATATACCCAATCAGGAGCAGGTTTGGACCCATATTCAGTGCAACCAATTTAACGCCCCAAAACTTACCCAACCAAAACCTTGTCCCTCTGAATCAATCACACTCAATCAAAATCCCTGGGACCTATTAATGAAATAACTGAATCTGGGGAAATTGTACCACTCTTTACTTTCCAATTAATTTGGAACCATATTTACCTTCAGATTTCGATGTCCCATTCCCACCCAAGAAATATATCCTCAACCCACCGCTACCCCATTCTTGAGTGACCATCAACTTGCCAAAGCCGCTGTGGCCTCTCCTGATAGCCGCTACCTCTGCAAAGCTTTGGCACAATCTGTCACTCAATTTAATGGGGGACTACATACAATTATTTACCCTGCCAATTTCCCTGAGATTGCAAAGGTGAAAATTAAACGATTAAGGGAAACCGCCACCTCTGCTAAGCAAGTTGTTGCACTGGCAGAATTTTCCCCCACCACGCGCATCACCAGAGCCAATATAACTAGATTTTCTCAGCTTCCCAATGCACTCAAACAAGCTGAACACCATGTTGCCAAATTCCTGGAGGCTATGCTCCAGGCCCAGCTTGTTTACAAAGAGCTTAACCCTTTTTATTTTTCCTCAACCCACATCCTGCAGATGCCTCAACCCTTTGCTCTCAGCTTTATTATGTCTCTTCATTAGTGAAGAAGAAATCAATAATCTGTCTGATACCCCCTCCCTCTCCCCCTCCGCCATGGTGGGATAAGCGGTTCACAACTGCTACACCTGGTTGGTTAATTTTCCTTTTTGATTTGGTGTCTCGCCACTCAATTAGGGCGTTTGGTTAGTGTTTTTGGTAGTTATTTTGTATCAGTACTGTCCGTCCCCTGATCTGCTTACCTCAAATAAATTCCAATTTATACAATCCTATAGAGGCCCCAGACTTTGGCTACAAACACCATAAGCAGAGATTATATACTTGCAGTTAATATCAAGGACCTTATATGGCATTGCTTGCACTCAGGGTAAGTGTCTTCTATTTTTCTAAGACATTAAGCACTTCAATTATAGTCATAACCAGTGGACAAAAAGAGATTTCAAGGTTTATTAACACATATTCAAATTTCTTAACATTTAGTCAATTTTAGCTTCTTAATTGAGCATCTCAACTAAAGATAGTAAGATAAATCTGCATAGTCACTTAAGTTAATGTGATTAACCTTTTTATCTCTCCAGCGCATGGAGCAAATATTGGCTTTGTTTATATGAGATAAAATATCCTATATGTGTATGCTACTACAGAACTATGTTTTACTTTTATCTTGTTCATAAAAAATGATCAAGCCTGCTATTATCAGTTTATATTATTAACTTATTCAACTCTACTTTATCAGATGAAGAGCATATTATCTAATTTTTGTGATGGATATAATTTTATTTGTAACAAATAATAACCAAAGTTAGATATTTTTTGAGCACTATCCTTTGGACTGGGAATAACAGACTGAACAGGTTTCAAAGCTTCTATTCTTGAAATTGTTCTACTTTTATATGAAAGGGTCTAATAACTGATGGGTATTTCCAGGGTTTTATAAGAAACTCTGATTGAATTCCTCCTTAGATGTAAGTAGTATTTCAATTAGAAAATAGTTGATAACCTTAAGTATAAGATTTGATAATATAACTTCCTCAGTTACACCACCCAATATATGTATAGTTTTATTAAGGGCATGACGTCTGTGATGCATTAAAGCATTTAATAAACTAATGATAATAACTATATATTTTACTCAACCTTTAAAGCACAAGATGAAAGGCCCTTAGTCAGATGAATATTTACAATGCAAGATAAACTCCTTATTATCTCTCAGCTTCTAGATACTTGAAGCTCCACCTCTCAGGCTTTTATCATTTTATCTTTGACTAAAGAGAACATTTTTGTGTTGAAACATTGGAATTTATTTGGAATCTAAATTTAAAGTGGACACCTTTTTCAAGCTGAGGTTTGTTTTACTTCATAAGATTTGACATACTGATTCACATTCCACATTATTATCTTAAGTTCTGACAATATAAGCATTCTTTTGTGAACCTAAGTAAAGTACTATTTATATAAGAGAAGTGATATTTTAAGGCTTATAAGATATAAGTGTTTTTAAAAAATAAAATTTACTTTACCTTAAATCTATGAAAACAGATCTCTATAATGATCACTAATAACATTAACAGCTTAAAATCTTTAGAGACCATCATGCAAGCATGCACCTTATAAAAGTAATTAAGATCCTGTTGACTAGCTAAATTAGAATTATAAAAAACAAGCGTTTAATTTTATGCAGAAAACTAACCTTTTTACATGATGGATATAATATATTAGATAATGAATAAGAAAAAACTCAATTTGGTATATTAAAAAGTGTGTCATAGGCTGTTACTTAGCAAGCTAAGTTATAATTATTTGGTTTGAATTGTATTTAGATATTAGAGATAACTATTAAAGCCTATTGAAATCTTCTTTAGATTAAGAAGAATTTTATGCTTAACTAGTACAAAAGTACTTAAAATTTTAAGGAGATAAAATATGGTCAATTTATTACAAACTTTAGAAATTATATAATTTTTTATCCATCAATTGAAGGCTATAATAAAAAGATATTTTTTACCTTCAGTATAGTTGAAACTTTAAAATCTTCAGTTAGCCTATTTGTCAGGCTTTGCCTCAAATGAGGGAAGTTATAACTTCAGGTTAAAAAAATAAGTGTTTTAATTACCTCAAATTTGAATTAAGAAATAACTCATTAATTTATTCTTTGTCAGAACAATGGGCCAATTTCCTTTATGTTATTATAATGGCGCTTAAGCTTTTCTGGGTTAAAGGCCCAAGATTATTATTATTCTTAATGCTATAAGGCCCCAACTGATACCTATTTACAAAAGCTGAATATTCACCTGAATTACTTGGGTTTATTGCCTCAACGATCCCTTTTTGACAAAGTTTATGCAAAGTCTTCCTATTTTCGCCAAGTCCCCAAGTTCTCTAGCCCTTGTTGGGATTTCAGCTCAAATTGAAAGTATGATTAATTATGATGTCAGGATCTAAACCCAATCTAAAGGTTTGGTCAAAACTACATTCAGTGATAATTACCAATGTACTTTATTTAGGTCTTTTGATATCAGGGTCCAAACCTGTTATTAAAAGGCTTAAATACAGTTTAACAGAAGTAACCTGAATGTCATAGAATCCATAAATAGTAAATCAGGTATTCATATTGGGTTAGGTGTGTTTGGTAATTTACTGAAAGGCCTGGCATTTGATTACTACAGATATGTTTAGAAAAATAGTGATTTCCTATGACTATCAGATATTAATCCTGGTAGTTTATAAGGAATAATTTCTCTACTCTCACTTTTAACTTAAAGAACTATAAATAGTATGAGGCTTTATCAAAATAAATATCTTTTTACAGATCAACATTCTTTTTGCCATATATTTTGGCCTTCCACTACTAGCTTAGTAAAGAAATAAATAGGATATGCCATACAAGGAGTTTTTATTAAGTGAAGACTTTATTAAAAGTAAACCTTTTAGTATCCTTCACGTGGGGCTTCAGTTTCCCTGAACTCAATCAGGCAGATGGATTATTTTCCTTCATCCCAACAAGATTGGTGTCCCTGCCAGTTCACCCAAGTCCCCAGCAATATTTACCAAGCACTGGTATACAATGCCAGGTCCCTTCTAAGCTGCAATAGAGCTTAATACACTATTCTAGGACAAACAACTAACATAAAAGAAAATAATCATTCACCCAAGTATCAGGAGCTGATAGCTCACGTTACTTACAGTATTTATATAATTGGGAATGTCTTGCAATACTTTTGTCTCTCCAGACAAGCCCCCTTGGATGGGCACATGCTTACTAGTTTGCTGAGGATTTAATTAACAATCTACTTATGAGGCTATTATTAATGTCATAGAACTTGGAAAAGAAGAAACTAATGACATACAGCTGTCAGTCAAGCAATGTTTGGCTGCTACCAGAGTAGTCCACAATGCCGCTGATTAATTGCAAAGATCAACTAAGTCAGGTCCAAAATAAACCTTCCAATAGTTATTTAATCAACTCTTATTTCTTTGCTGACACTCTTCATTGTTTTTTAAAACAGTCAGAAAAGCTAAACCAAGTGCCTCAGCATGAATCATATATTTTTGCTGATGCTCCCAAATCCTCATTAACTCAATTGAGCTAGCTGAGCCAAGTGCCTTTAGGATCAAAATGCTCTCTAATAAACCTTTACTTTATCCTAACCCTGTTTTCATGGTTAGCCTGTTTCTATCGCTTTGATTAAGATTTAAGTCACTATATTTTTTATTGGTGATGGAGATCAAGCTATCAAAATGGGGCCAACTGAGATAAAAACCAGGTAGAATTGGGGAAGCCTCATAACCTAAAATACTAGGGAATTACCACACAACAATAGTCTGGATAACAATGACCTAAAAGCCTATCCACCTTAATCCTAGGATTTGTAATTTCTCAATACTATCCAACTCATTAACCTTAAATGAACCACATGATCTAATCACTAAAAAAGTTGATATAATTACCCACTCCACATAACCAACATTCTACAATGCAATATTAAAATTAAAGCTAAAACAGAGGTTCCCTACCAAAACTTAACCTATGATAATACACCACCTAGAGATAGGTAGGATATTAAGGATCTGTAATTCTGGGGGAGAGCCCCTTGCACTTGTCTGGGTGGCATTTCATTTTTCTTATAAGAAAGGTCCAAAGAGGCCAGCTGCCCCATTATCTCCCAGGACAATCTCACCCATGTGGTGGATGAGCGTAGGTTATGGCCTATCTTCTGAAAGCTTTGCCGCCCATTTCAGTGTTGATTACTAAAGAATTGTTATGGCAGATCAGAGAGATATGCATCAAGGCCATAGCAATTAAAAATCAATGCGGGATGGATGTGGTGAGTCTCTCTACTATTTTGATTTCAAAATTGAAAAAAATATTTAGGATCAAATAATCTTTTCCTCCCAAATCAAAACATCAATCTGCTGAACCCCACAAGTCTGAATGGGTGCCATAGCAATCAAGTGCAGGCAGGTTGGGCATCCCAAACCTGTTCCTGACTACATGGGACGATCCCTATGTGGGATGGTCATGGGAGGTTCCTGTTACTCGTTGAGCAAGATGAAACCACTCAAATCAGCATAATCATGACAAAACCACTATTAGGGCATCCTATGAAAACTGATGATGACTCAGCCCACCGCTGACACCCTCAGAGTCAGTTTAAATTGAATAACCTACCCATTAAAAGTTCAACCAGTTTAGGTCAGGCACTCAAGTGCCTCGTTCCATGCAGCTCAAAGTTATTCCCAAATTGATTGAGCATTTAAGCAATTGTCCCACACATGGAATATTGAAGGTCAATTTTATTCATTGAGTTTTCAATAAAAACCTCTCTTTCTGAAAATTCTTATATTATAAATTGATCTTCTTCAGCATCCTGAGATGCCCACCAATGTGAAATTATGAGTTGTGCAACAACTGGGCTATTGTGGCCATTTTGGTGATTTTGCCGCTCTCCACCATCAATTATGCTTACCACTCTCAAGACCTCCTAAAATTTTCTCCACTTGCAAAGCAATCCATCACCAGGATCTTAGAATTTTATGGGCGGAACTGTCTCTGCACTGGGCGAAATCTTCACTCTCAATGACAGATTTATTTAAGCCCCCCATGGGAGAATCCAAACCTCTCGTTCAAATTCAAAATTCTTCCCCGCCTAAGCCCATGGGCTCTGGAGTCACAACAGCTTCGCTTTTTGCTAGTTTGCTTCTCACCTTTATGTCCCATCAGCGCTCATTATTCACCTACCTCTTGGCCCATCTAAGCGTCATTTGAGCAGCAGTGCCTCTGGAATTCTGGCTTGCCTTCTGGGTGCTCTCGCACCCTGACTGGCAGGCCAGTCTAAACTTTATCTGCCGTCTCCTTGACAATACCCACTATGAAGATGTGCTCATCGTGGATACTAATGAAGAGGTTGCTCCAAGGATGAATAAATTAAATATGACCCATAGAGTCAGAAATGACTCTGAACTTTATACCACCAATGCAGGAAACTCATATGCAAGTAACATGAGTCAAACGGCGCTTGCAATCACCCCAAGTCATCCTCAACTGTGACATGTAATGGAGTGCACAAAGTAGTGGATGAAAAGGAATCTAACCATGGAACCTGCTAAGAGAAATTTGGATATGAACAAAAATTCTTGTTGCTTCATATACACACTCTAATTACATTACCAGGATGCTGGGATGCTTGTGGCTCAGTTAAAACCACAGGATTCTAAATTTGTGGACTTTTCAAAAAACGTTGATAAAACCTTGGGTACCCTTGTAATTTCAATGGACCTTAAAGCACCCACAGTGTCCACCTACCATCTTACAATAATGAAGTAGATTGATCAGGTGTTCAATAGAAACCCAGAACATAAGTACTTGCCACATTTGCGTCCTTTGTTTGATCCCTTGGTCCCTACCTCATTCCCACTGTCCTATGCCTGTGATGAAGCAATGCTGATCAATATCTAAATAGGATTCATAAACATTAAAAACAGTCACCACTATGGAAACTGATCCCAGAATGTGCTCTATCAAGGATTAGTAAATGTATTGCACATATATCTTGTTTACCATGAGTTTAACAGTGGTGCCCTCAGATTCAGTGAACTTCATGGCAGATACTAGGTCCTTGGGCAAATTTTAGAATCTCAAAATGGCTCAAGACCCAGATTTAACCATTACATTGGGCAACTGTTATGGGCCTCCCAAGCCCCAATGATTATACTACCACTATGTAAACCTTGTGCTTTGCCGCCTCAAGAATGAGTGCGTGGCTAATTCTTGACTATATTTGATTCATGTACCCCACAAATCTAGGGGTTGGGTTATTTACATCATCAATTGGTAACCATTGGCCTCAAAAAGGTTAGTCTCACCTTCACTCATTCTATCACAGGCGAAATACCACTGATTCCTACCCCAGATGTAGATAACTCTGTGGCAGCAATGGTGGCGTACTCCCGTTCCAACACAACTCCATATTTACCCACCATGTCACAAGCATTAGGACTGTTCAAGAGGTTCTTTGACAAGAACAGCACCAACTTCCTGCATCAACGTTATGATATCATATGGACTTCCAGTTAACTGTGAACTTATTAAGATCAACTTCGCATTGTAAGATATATGGCTGTTGAATACCAGGCCCCAAACAATTACTTTTAAGACATATTAGCCTAGTGGTGTAAGAAGATATTGCTAATAATGGTTCCCGTTGTGTAAACCTAAAAGAACAATAGCAATTTGTGACCATGTGTGGACTATGGACACAAACAACGTCATGCTTTTGACCCTTACCCATCCTACTAGAGACTTCATTATTTTAAGAAATTGCCAGTTTAAGGTCCGCTCCAAAATGTACATCATCAATTCCTTTCATTAAGTATGAAGTGAAAGACTGAGAAGAGTGGTTGACCCCCATCCACACATAACATGGCATCAATCAGTTTAGTCCTGCCTTTTTAACTTTAAAAAAGCCCCACTGCATTTCATCAGATAATTGATCACGCCTTGGATGGCCTAAGGTTCACGTGTGCAGTGGCATACATCAACCTAATCCTAATACTCTCACCAATTGCTGAACAACATGAGAAGGATTTTTGGCAGTGATCGTCAAACTGCAAAAGGCTGGCCTTCATGAAAAGTATTAAGAAGTGAATTCTTAAAAATATAGTTTATTTCTTAAGAAAATTATTTTAAAAGAATGAACACGCTGTAGCTCTATCAGGATTGGATGCCATTAAAGAATGGTCAATCCCACCACAGAAGAAGCTCTACAGATACCTGGATTTTGCTACCTTTCTAAAGAGGTTCTATTTGGTCATCTCTGAACTTCCCTTGCCTAACCTATTGTTGAAGATAAAAAACACGCCACTTATCTGGAATCCAGAGTTTCTGTCAAGTTTACATGACCTTATCGAGGGCACCAACAGCAGGGAAAAGGCTGGGCGGCAGGAGGTCCAAAAGGTTAAGCTTCAGGACCTTCCTGACCTAAAGCACTCCTTGACCATCGCTGGGTACAAGCCAGGTATGCCCAGGTTGGTACAAGTGAGGTGCATAACGCCCAGCCCCTTGTTTTGGCACTTGCATTAAAACGGACGAGTTAATTACTTAATGATCATGGTTAATTTGTTGCATCAAAGAATGGGGTTTGAACCCGTTCAATTTATGAAATTGCTAGTTTGGGTCTGGTTCAACTTAAATTGTACTAGAAAAAGGTCAGTTTTGAAGTGTTACCTGGTCAGATGGAAGCGTGCATATATTGATGCACCAGTGCTTTGTACTAATTTCTCTTTTTTTAGAGCAAGGTGGTCCTAACCTAATGGGGGATACACCAATCTTATTAACATTTTCTCCGATTAATGATTTCCCCAAGTTAGCTTAAATATGTTTTCTCAAGACCTTTTTCTCATTGGTCGTCTTCCCTTAATAAACCCAAGTCAATTTATGTTTTCACATATACTGACTTGGGCGAACCTGTGCATGGACCTCTTTGAGGTAGTCTCAAAATGTGCTAGCCAATTTATTTTCTTTAAACTCATTACAGCCTTAGTTACGACGCTGGGCCTACAAGGTTCCCTCAAAACCAGGTCACTGTGCATGCTAGCCCTGTACAAAGCTTTATTATGAATTGCCCTCTGGGGCACAGCCAAGTTTTGAGGATTGCTCGATCTATTATTACTTTTACTTTGCTAAACACCCTCGCCTTAAATCACATCAGCTCAAGCACCCTCTGCTGGGCTATCTTTATTATAACGCTGACAACTATTTCTCTTGCTTTAGTCCTGTGCACTTAGCACCACCATTCAGGTAACTGGAGAGTTATAGATACTCTCCTGACATTAGACGACCAACCTCTTATTTTTACATACATTTTTTCCATGTGGGACTTTCACAAAGTGCAAATGGTGTGCGCCAGCTGGTGGTCACGGCCATGGTAGGGCTCACTACTGTTTTTGCGTTTTGCTGAGGGTTTGAGCATGCTGGCATAATTCTTGCTACCTCTGACTGGAAAGTACTCACCCCTATTGCCCATACCTGGTGGATACAGACTCTTTGCGATCTGAGAGTCATATTTACCAACTTTCCACTAAATTTAATAAAATCAACACCTATAAATCATTTTTTCTTTGGCACTGCATTTGGATGGTGCAGGAAGGATCATCGACAATGGACTGATGGTGTTGGCCTTGGATAATGTCATAAAACCCATCTCCAAAGTGGGTATAAGGTCATTTATGACCCAAAACGTGTTTTACAATGACGTTTCATTATATACTACTAAGCCATATATCTTTCCTTATGGCTCAGATATGAACCCCACTTCAGTATATCAGATCACCCAGAGAACCCATGCTTAACCACCATAATGATCCGCGGAACCCATGAGGTGGAGAAGGTGTTACAATTTCAATAAAAAACGTTTATGCAGTTGCTGAAGATATGGTGGGATATGTGACCTTAGTAGTAAGAGTGGCCAAATATTCCTCTTCATTCTATGATGCAAATAGTGCCATGGGGGTATGTACGAACCTGAAGAAGAGTTTGGTGGTGAAGTGTTGGCGTTTTCTGTTATTAATAAAGATCATTCAGGTTATTTTTATTGACTGCTACCCTTTCATCCCCTTCTAGAAAAATCAGCACTACTATTTTAGTGGATAAAGGTGCCTCTGAGAATTTTATTGATCAAAACCTAGCCTACTACCTTGAGCTGAGTTACTTGCCAGATGGTATGGTTAAAGGAAGGGATTCCTAAGGTATCCCCACGCTGAAATTATGGGGTTAGTGGACTATCAAGTTGGCAAATATCATTTTTCTAACCACTTCCAAGCTATCAAAAACCTCTTGTACCCTATCATTTTGGGTGTAGAGTGGTGGCGAAAGTTTGAGGTCAGAACCAACTTGAAAGAAAATACCCAATCCTTAACTTTAAAGAATGGTCACAATTTAGTTGTCCCTTTGGCTGAAGCCAACTTTCAGGGAGATTTGCCCCACTGGATAATATTCACACCCTTAGTCTTGCTCCGTTGCTAAAGCCCTCTTTGGAGGATCCCCTACCTTCCTGTTTGGAGGGGTTCAAATCTTCGTTTGATGCAGCTTCAGCCAATGTACTACCAGACCATTCATAGTTTGATTGCAAGTTCAAGCTCAACGTGGATCTGGTGCATAAATCTTCTCCAATTTATCCATTTATTATATGGGAGGAAGCGGCCTTAGATGTGTGGATTAAGGGGCAGTTAGCCAAAGGCGCAATTTTTCAGCGAACCTTCCCTGTATGTTTCCACTTCTCTTTGTAGAGAAGGCCGATGGTACCTTACGCCCATGCATAGATTATAGAAATCTCAACAACGTCACAGTACCAGAATTACATCCCATCCCACTGGACTCACAGATTGCACGCTATAAGGAGAAGGCGAGAGTCTTTTCCAAGTTGGTTTGCTTAAAGCGTTCAATCAGATCTGGATCAAGGAGGGCCAGAGTAATTGGCTGCATTCCTAACCAGAAAAGGGATTTTCAAATTTTGGGTTTTTTCTTTGGGCTTAAAATGCCTCTGATATCTTTCAACGCCGTATTGATGCAGCTTTGGGGAACCTGATGGGGGTATGCGCGGTAGCCTACATGGATAATGCTGATATTTTCCCCTGACAATGAGTCCCATGCAGTGCATCTTTGGCAAGTGGTGTAGCCTTTGTGGACAGCTGACCTCACATTAAAAATAAGAAAGTACGAATTATTTAAGTCCCAGGTCACCTTCCTGGGCAACGTCATGTTTAACCAAGGGCACATTATAACTCAAGACAAGGAGAAGGCAAATCGTGAGTGGCCCACTCCAACTTTGGTTAAGGAATTGAGAAGCTTTTTGGGGACATGTACATTTCTTAATAAGTTCACATCAAACCTTTCTGAAGTTGCAGCACCTTTTTATTAGGCGAGTGGGGAAAAAGTACTCTAGTGGTCCCCAAATTTTCAGGGTGCCTTCCAAGAAGTAAAGTTTACTTTGCTGTCCACGTCCGTTCTTCGCCATGTTGACCCCAATAAAGAGTTCATTGTTGCTTCAGATGCTTCCAACTTCACCATAGTGGCGGCCCTATTACAAGTAGGTGAAGATGGAATAGAGCATCCAGTGTATTTTTCTAGGAAGATGTCTCTACCAGAGTTAAACTACGCCGTATATGAAAAGAGTTATTGGCAGTAGTTGAAGCGCTGACCTATTGGCATCATCACTTGCCTGGCTCATCCCAACCCTTCCGCATATGTACAGATCACCGTTCCTTACTATACTATTTCGCACCTCATGCCTTAATCCCATGGCAAACTCGCTGGCATGAGACCCTTGCCCAATTTACGTTTTCTTATGAGTTTACTAAGGGTAAGGAGAATGGTTTGGTGGATGCTTTGAGCCGCAACCATGTATTAGCTTTCAATCCTAAGAAGTTTGAGGTGCATAATACCCATTTAACGAGTCTACTGAGTATAATTTTGTCTCAGCTTCCCTCTCCCTTGGCCATTGGACCAGCGCTCGCTCCTCTGTAAAATGTGGAGGAATATGGTATGTCCAGAAAGGTAGTCCTTTCTCAGCCTTTGTTGGCCGAATATACTATAGTCCTTTCCAAGTGCGCATTGAATCAGGAGGACATCAACAGAGGCTACCACGTAAAGGATGAGATAGTGTAGTTTTCAGGGGCGCCTATGGTTTCTGCTAGACCACTTCGCCTAAAAATCATCCATGACCATCATGATGGAATCAGCGTTGGCCATCCTGGGAAGGCGAAGCTTAAGAGCTAATTTTTTGCACTTACAATTGGAAGGGGTTATCCTCACAGGTGGGCAGATATTGTAAAGAGTGCCTAGTCTGAAACCAAATGAAACTAAATCGCCAGCCTCTAGCAGGGCTTCTGGCACCAGTTCAAAAGGCTGAAGGCTCTTGGACTTCTTTATTGGTTAACTTTTTTGTGGAATTGCCCGCATCTGATGGCTACAATGCTATCATGGTGGTTGTGTACTGTTTTTTGAAGTTCGCCCACCTTATCTCTTGCAGAACCACAGTCAACGCGACTGAAATGGCTAAGATTTTTGCTACTCATGTGGTTGCCCTTCCCGAGGCCTTCAAGAAATAATTAGCGTTTGGGGACTCCAGTTTAACTTTGTCTTTTGGGAAGAGTTTTGTAAGACTCTTCAGATTCGCCCCTGCCGTTCAACTGCCTATCACCCCCAATCAGATGGGCAGACTGAATGAGTGAACCAGTGCCTCAAACAGTCCTTGCAGTGTAAAACTGCCACAGATCATTCAGATTGGGTTTCCTATCTCCTCATGGCCCAATTCAGTTATAATAAGACCCAACATGCATAAATCAGTTGTTCCCCCTACTTTGCCAACTTTGGCTTCAATCCCACTTTCGACTTGGAGCCCAGTTGTGAATCCAAGGTGGAAGCAGTGGTGGACTTTGCAAAAATAATCAATAAAAATTACACCAGGGGTGAGCTGAAATTTAGATGAAGCCATTCAGGCTTACAAGGTGAACGCTGTGATAAGAGACAAGTTGGACTAGCGTACAAGGAAGGAGAGTTTGTGATGCTGGATGCTAAAAACATACCAATCAAGCAACCATGTAAAAACTAGGACCTAAGAGGACTGGGTCGTGCCACATCATCAGAAAGGTGGGCCACGCCTCATACCAGTTGTATCTCCCCCTCGTTCCAAATCTATCCAGTATTCCATGAAAGCAAGCTCACGCTGTTTGAGGGTCCCCCACCAATGACTCCCGAGGCTTACCTCGTGGATGGGGCGCCAGAGTAGGAAGTGGAGGAGATAGTAGCCTCTCGTCAGGTAAGAAGAAGGCTCAACTATCTTATATCCTGGAAGGGATTTGACATAGCGGAAAACAGTTGGGTCTCAGCGCGTGATTGCACCCAACCCAAGACCTGATTATAGCATTTCACAAGCATTTCCCTGAGGCCGCAGGATCAAAGTCCAAGCAAGCTGTTGCCGTCATTAAGTTAAAAATCTTTGCCCACAAAAACTTCTCCTTGGCAGATGCCCCTGGAGGGGGTGGAGTTCAAAAAGAGGAGAGGGTAATGTCATGTTTACATGACCTTATTGAGGGCACCAACAGCAGGGACAAGTCTAGGAGACAAGAGGTCCAAAAGGTTAAGCTTCAAGACCTTCCTGACCTAAAGCACACCTTGGACCAACGGTGGGTACAAGCCAAGTATGCCCAGGTTGGTACAAGTGAGGTGCATAACGCCCAGCCCCTTGTTTTGGAACTTGCATTAAAACAGACAAGTTATTTACTTTGTGACAACAGTTCAATTTGGTGCATAAGTGAATAGGGGTTCAAAAGCCATTCAAAGTATGAAATTGCTAGTTCAGGACAGGATCAATAGCAATTGATCACATAAGTAAGGTCAATTTTGAAGTATGTTACCCTGTCATATGGAAGCGTGCGCCTATTGGTGCACCAAGGTTTAGTACCACTTTCCCCATCTAATGATTTCCACAAGCTGGCTTAAATATGTTTGCTCAAGACCAAATTTCTTCATTGGTCGTCTTCTATTTAATAAAGCTCCTAGTCATTATATAGTTTCCTATTTGTTGACTAGGGTGAACCTGTGCGCAGACCTATTCAAGAAGGTCTCACAACGTGTTAGCCATTTTATTTTTTATACAATTATTACATTCTCAGGCTCACCGCTGAGCCACCAGGTTCCCTCCAAACCAGGTCACCTGTGCACTCTGCCCCTGCACTAAACTCAGATATGAACTGCCCTTTGGAGCAGGGGGTGGAAGGCGAGTCAGTAAGGGCGTATGGCTACCAACCTGAAGGTTGTGGGTTCAATTCCCACCCTTCGCACATCAATTGGGGTGCCAGCCAAAGGAAGCTATTGGCGGTTAGTAGGTCTAATAACACGAAAACCTTACCCATGATGTAACCAGAAAAATTTGATTCCCGATCTGGAGGTGGAAAAACTTTCTTCAATGGATTTGACCCTGTTCAGGTTTCATGTCGTTTCTTTCTTTTGGTAATGCCTGTCCCCTGGTCGGCTTGCCTCAGTTAAATAAAAACTGCCCTTTGGAGCACAGCCAAGTTTTGAGGATTGCTCGATCTATTATTATTTTTATTGTGCTAAACACCCTCGCCTTATGTCACTTCAGCTCAAGCAACCTCTTCTGGGGTATCTTTATTATAATGATGATAACTAGTTCCCTTGCGTTGGTCCTGTACACCAAGCATCACCATTCAGGTAACTTGAGAGTTATAGATACTCTCCTGACAGTTTCAACAGGCGTTTCATGAAATTAAAAATTCTTTACCACAACACCTATCCTAAGCCACGTGGATAGTGATAAGCCCTTCATCATAGAGTGCGATGCCTCTGGGATGGCATTGGGTGCTAACCTGTTACAAGTATATAATAGATGGAAACACCCAGTGGAATACTACTCCAAGAAGTTCAATGGAACCAATATTAAGGCTTTTATTATGAAAATAAAGCCGCCATTGCCTGGTCATTATACACTGGCATTGTCTCATGCTGGGAGCCAAACACACCATGTGTTGGGAGTTTATCATGACCATAATACCCAGCTGCTTAGATTATGATAAAATTTCTTATTAACTAGGGTATTAGTCCCACTAATGGATATAGGAGATATCTTTTGGGTGATAACTATTGTTTGGCTGAATCGCCCCAATAAATATTATGTAATTCACTGTGTTTATCCATTGGGTTGATCCACCATATTGCTTAATTTTTGTCAGAAATGATCCCTGACAATAAACGAGTGACTAGGTTTTCAATTTTATATTCATAATTTTATTTAATTTATATGATTCAATTGGGTTGTAGCCAATTGATGAGGGGTTTATGAGAAGTTGTTGAAGTGCTGACAACGCTTCTAAATCAACATCAAAGTTAAGCAATGAATGTGGGAACGCATTTATAAACAACCTGGAGGAGATCACAAGGCTAGAAGGTGGCGAAACCTGACTAGCTTTCATGAGAGTATCTATAACTCTACAGTTCCTAGCGTGGTGGTGCACAGAGCACAGGACCAACGCAAGGGAACTAGTCTTCAATGTTAAAAATAAAGATAGCCAAGCAGAGGGTGCTTGAGATGATGTGACATATGTTGAGGGTGGTTAGCACAATACAAGTAATTAGGGAATGAACAATCAGCAAAACATGGCTGTGTCCCAAGGGCAGTTCATAACCAAGCCTTGTACAGGGCTAGCCTGCACAGGTGACCCAGTTTGGATGGAACCTGGATGACCCAGCGGTGTACCTGAGGCTGTAATGAGTTTAAGGAAAATAAATTGGCTAGCACGTTTTGAGACTACCTCAAAGAGGTCCATGCATAGGGCCGTCCAAGGTAACATAAGAAAAACGTAAAACTGGCTAGGGATTTATTGAATGGAAGACATCCAACGAGTAAGGTTGGTTTTGAGCAAATATAACTAAGCCAACTTGGGGAAATCATTGATCAGTGAAAGTGGTACTAAGCCCAGGTACACCAATAAGTGCACACTTCCATCTGACTGGGGTTTGTACCTCGAAATCAACCTTACTTGAGTGATCAATTGAAGTTGAGCCCGACCTTAGTTAGTAATTCTAAAGTTTGAATAGGTTTTGACCCATGATTACTGAATAATCAAATCAAGCTGTTTTAATTCAAAAGGTAATACATCCATTTTAACACTACGATCATTATACAGAGCAAGACAGGTTGCACTTCCTCTGAACCAAAATGGGAATAACTGGCCTGTACCCAGCATTAGTCCAATGTGTGCCTCAATTCATGAAGGTCCTGAAGCTTAATCTTCTTGGCCTCTTGGCGCCCGCCTTGTCCTGGCCATTGACCCCTTCAATTAAGTCATGTAAACATGACACTAGCTCTTTGATGGAAATTGTAAGTCCAGGGAACGTCCCTCTTGCTAGATCAGGCGATTTTTCCATTTACAAACAAGAAGGGTCCTAAGAGGGCAGCTGTACCCCTCGTCACCCAGGTCAACCTCACTCATGTGGCAGATGAGCGCTGGGTAACAGCACTCCCTCTAAGGATTCCTCACCTGATATCCACACTCACCTCTGCTGAACTTGTCCACAGTATTGAGGAAATCTGTATCGAGATCACTGAATTGAAAATGGAAGATCCAACACTAACAGGAATTAAACCTGATGATCAGAAAACCAATATTTGGAAAAAGACAATAAGAGAATTATTGGTTGGAATCATGGATGACATAGAGCCATCAAGTGATACAATCGCCATAACCAAATTCCCTTCAAAATTGTTGGGGATTGTCACCAATAAAAACCTCAGTTCATTAATTGGAAGTTGCGCCTGACAACTAATTTGGCCAAATGAATGCCCAGCGACTGGGCATGGGCAGGTTGGCCATCCCAAACCCGTTTCCAACCAATTGGGACCTCCCCTATGTAGGGTGGCCCTGAGAAATTCCTGTTGTCCGCCAGGCCAGATGCTGTTGTGCCAACTGATGTAAATGCAGTTGAGCATCAGTCTAGGAGTTTTCAGACGAATTGATAGCAACTCAGCCTGCTGCAAATCCTTTGATGTCAGTTCCAATTGAAATTATCCACCACCTCCCCCAAAATTTGCAGGGTTAGGTCTAATTTAAGGGACCCAATCCCTGCTTTGATCCACTACCAATCAAACACTATTTAATCAGTTGCATTGCATTGAGAATATTGTTGTTAAATTTTCTTTATCTATCTTTCCAATAAAAAAACACTTTACCCAATTCAAGTTCTTATGCTTAAAACTAAATCGCCCTTTCTGCCAGTATTCCAACAACCCTCGGAGTTTATGGCATGTTCACATGGTATTTTGCTAGGTTCTTATACACAATTATGGCTCATGGGTACTTAATGGCGGAACTCCTTCATAGTTCCATAACTGTCATACCAGCAGCAGTGCCACTGGCATTTGGGTTTGCCATTAGAGTGCTTCTGCATTTGAACTGGAAGGTCAGTCTTAAAATAACTTGCTGTTTGCCTGACAGAAATCATCATGTACACGACCTAATGAAGGTTAAAGTAAATGGCAATGGCCGCCGTTTCCTCAGTGGTGCGCCAGCAGGGGTTTGCGCCAATCTCCCTATGTATTCCTTATTTCCCCTAGGATAAAGTAGATATTTCTAGCTCAATTACTTTAATAAATTAGATTTTATACATTATTTGTATAGTTGTATCTTGAGGTAAGAGTTTTTGTACTCAATATCTTTTGTCTGAAGTATTTGGATATCAAGATCTCCGTAGACATTAAGATAAGAAAAGTGAGAAGGGATGGTTTCCCTGCCATTTCAGAGATAACTTCAAGGATAAGAAGGGCGTGCATCAGTTTAGCGTTGGATTTCTTCATCAAAGTGGATTAAAGTAAACCCAACTTAAGTAATAGATTTCATAATATCACTACCCAAATAAGTAAATAATAATTTAATCAATACATTTATAAAAATTGTGCAGTAGAATTGGAGCAAAGGCGAGCATTCCAATTAAAAGTTATAGTTGATGCTAATTACTAAGGGCGATTGAGCACATAGCTCCCAAATTTCTACACCGTGGCTATGCATACTAACCACAAGTCATTTATCTACTACCATTAGTCTCAAAAGTTGGAGGATAAACAAACTAAAAACATTGCACTCTCATTGACGTTAACTTCAACTATAATTTTCTAAAAAGGTACATACATGTAATAGTGGATATTCTAAGTTGATTTTCTCTTGTAGGGCTTGAACCAAGTAAAGATTCTTAACTAGTAGCACTGAACTTTACTGAGAAATCTTGTCTAACCTCCCTCCCACTGTTGCTGTGATTTTCGTTATCCAATTTCAAATTTACCCCTAGCCCACCAAATCCAGCAATTTCCCTAAAGTAAACCTAACGCCTGTTTCCCAAACCAACCCCCACAAGTCATTTCCAAGCTTCACCAAAGCCAAATCTTTCATCCTCAATATGGTATTGGAATCACAATCCAATAATCTCGAAGGTTTAAATCTGTTGACTAAGATCAAAGCTGGCAAGGCCAATCTGGATAGTATAATTAAAATAAAAAGTGCAGTTAATTGTTGATTGAGCGTGGGTCAACTTTGCTTTATGTTCCCAGGTTACAAGGGAGTTTCATGACCCACCTATCATTGGTCATCCGGGTGTCAAGAAGTGCACAAACTTTATCAAACAAAGTTATGACTGGAACGGAAAGACAAAAGATGTCCCTTTGAGTAGAGTGTTGTCTAATATGTTCGCAATCAAGGACAGACCAGATGGGTTGATAGGGCCTCATGTACCCTCCAACAGGTAACAGGGCCATGGACATCCAAATTGGTGGAATTTATTTTGGTTTGTCAATTTCACGAAACTTTGACGTGGTCATAGTGGTGGTAAGTTACTTCACAAAGTAAGCCATATGTATTTCTTGCTAGAATTCAACTTTGTCTGAAGACATAGCGCAGATGCTCATGACCCATTTCTTCTCACAGTTTTTAGTGTCAAAGGAGGATATTGTCATGTGAACATGACATAATAGTAAGGGATCAACCCCAAAGACAAGGCTGGGTGCCTGGAGGCCCAGAAGGTGAAGTTGCAGGCCCTTCCTGACCTGAAGAACACCCTGGACCAACGCTGGGTCTGGGCAAAATATGCCCAGGTTGGGACCAGTGGTGCGCCAAACGCCCAGCCCCTGATGGCAGCCCAAGCGTTAAAATGAAATATCTACCAAATTAAGGCTGATGGTTAGGTTCGCTTAGTTTCTGAACAAGGGTTTGAAACCCGTTCCTGCTTTGAAATAACGCGCTCAGGTCAAATCCAACTTCAGTTGATAACTTGAGTGAAGTCAGTTTCAGCCTATTTTACTAACTTAGATGGAAGTATCACCCTATTGGCGAGTCGCTGCTTGGGCCCACTGTGGCATAACCCCAATTTCCCCATCCAAGCTTAAATACATTATCCCCTGACCAACATTCCTTGTTGGTTGACTTCCCAAATAAACCTATCCCCCGTTTTAAGTCATTTTTTATTTTATGATATTCCAAACGCTCCTGTGCATGAACCTCTTCAAGGAGGTCTCACGTTCCATTACACTTGCCATTGCAAGTACCATTATGCTCTCCCCTCGTGCACCATTTGTCCACCCAGGATCCCTCCAACCTGGGCCACCTAACCCCGTCCAATATGTGCACCGCGTCGCCCTTCTATGAGGTTTTATTATAAAATTCGCAAT
This sequence comes from Massospora cicadina, assembly GCA_022478985.1. Classification (NCBI taxonomy): domain Eukaryota; kingdom Fungi; phylum Entomophthoromycota; class Entomophthoromycetes; order Entomophthorales; family Entomophthoraceae; genus Massospora; species Massospora cicadina. The sequence goes on along the minus strand of JAKSZP010016012.1, from coordinate 62,940 downwards.
ATTATGCCTCAGCGGCTATTTCTCCAGCACCCTCTGCTGGGCTCTAATTCCTATGGCATTAATGGCTAGTTCCCTGGCATTGGGCCTGTGCACCAAGCACCGCCACACTGGGAACTGGAGAGTTTTAGACACTCTCCTTACAAAAGTTGACCAACCACATTTTCTCATGTGCATGAACTTTTTCCGCGTGGAACTTTTCTGAAGTGGAAACAGTGGCCATTGGCTGTGGGCTCCGGCTGTCATTAGCTGCACCGCTGTTTCCTCATTTTCCCAAAGGTTGGAGCAACTCGGCATTATTTTAGTTGCCTCCAACTGGAAAGTATCCACCCTTCATGTTTGTACCTGGTGGAGTCAGACACTTCGATGTCCAAAAATTGTGACTCCCTGACTTTCCACCAAAATTATTAAATTTCATTCCAATAAACAAAATTTTTCATCGCCAGCACATTCAGATGATGCCGGTGGAATTGACGCAGATGTGCCTGGTGGTGTTGGCCTTGGATAACGTTGGGCATTCTGTCACATTTTCAGGGATAGTGTCATTCACGTCTAAAAACGCGTTTTATAACGAAACCATGGCCTCTATCTCTGAACCTTTTATTTGTTCATATGGCTTGGATGAGGACCCTAAGCCGGTGTATCAAATTACCCCTGAGAATCCACGGTTGACCTCTACCATGATCTGGCACACTCAGGAGGTGGAGAAGGAACTTCGTTTCAGATATAATCAAGTATATGCACCTGCAGAAGGCATGGTGGGGTATGTGGCCTCAGTATTAAGAGTGGCCAAATATCCCACCCCCTTTTTGATTCCCAAACCAATTCTGTGTGCAGGCTTGAGCAAAATGATTAAATGTTTGGTGATGTGTTGTCATTGTCTTCCATTAATAAAGACCATTCCGGGTAATTTCTTATTGACTGCCACCCTCTCCTCCCCTTTATGGAAGCTTACCACTACTATTTTAGTGGATACTGGCGCTACTGGAAAATATATGGACCAGTACTTAGCTGACTACCTTGAGCTGAGTTACTTGCCAGGTGATGTGGTTAGAGGAGGGGCGTCTCAAGGTATTCCCACTCTGAAGATCATTGGAACAGTGGATTATCAGGTTGGCAACTACCACTTGTCTGATTGCTTCAGTGCGATCAAAAACCTCCTGTTCTGTATCATTTTGGGTGTGGAATGGTGGCGGAAGTTTGACGTAAGAACTAACCTGAAGGAGAATACCTTATCTCTCACCATGAAAAATGGTCGCACATTTGTTGTGCCTTTGTCCAAAGAAAACGCCCCAGGCTACTTGCCCCACTGGCCCCACCGTATCCCTTGTGTCCTTGCCTCAATGCAGAAGCCCTAAGTGGAAATCCCTATACCTTCTTGGTTGGAGGGTTTGGTCTCCTCTTTTGATGCAGCATCTGCCAACGCACTCCCTGAGCACTCTGAGTTTGATTGTGACTTCAAGCTCACGGTGGATCTAGTGCATATCTCTTCTCCTATTTACCCTTTAACTGTCCAGGAGGAAGAGGCGTTGGATGTGTGGGTGAAAAAACAGTTAGCCAAGGGTGCGATTTTTCAGCGTACCTCCCCTGTATGCTCCCCCTTACTCTTCGTGGAGAAGTCTGATGGTACCTTATGCCCAATAATAGACTATGGTAACCTTAACAACGTTACTGTACCAGATTTCCATCCCATCCCTTTGGATTCGCAGATTGCACGTTATGTGGAGAAGGCGAAGGTCTTCTCCAAGTTGGATTGGCTCAACGCGTTCAATCAAATTTGGATTAAAAAGGGACAAGAGTGGTTGACCGCATTTCATACCCAAAAAGGGATCTTCCAGTTTTGGGTCATGCCCTTTGGGCTTAAGAATGCTCCTGCTATCTTCCAATGCCGCATTGATGCAGCGTTGGGGGACCTGTTAGGGGTATGCGCGGTCGCTTACATGGATGATATCCTGGTGTTTTAACCTGATCAGGAATCCCATGCAGGTCACCTTTGGTAGGTGGTGGAGCAGTTAAAGGCAGACAGCCTTACGTTAAAAATATCAAAGTGCAAGTTCTTTAAGTCCCAGGTCACGTTTCTGGGCAACGTTGTGTTCGACCAAGGACAACTGAAATTACAGACAAGGAGAAGACGATTTGTGAGTGGCCTACTCCCACCTCAGTTAAGGAATTAAGAAGCTTTTTGGGGACGTGCACGCTCCTTAAGAAGTTCACTCCCAATCTGTCTGAGGTGGAGGCTCCCCTATACAAGGCTAGTGGTGCCAAGGTGCTTCAGTGGTCCCCCACTTTGGAGGATGCTTTCCAAGCATTGAAGTGCACCCTGTTGTCCACGACTGTTCTTCACCATGTTGACCCTTTCAAGGAGTTCATTGTGTCAACTGATGCCTCCAACTTCGCCATAGCGGCCGCCTTGTTACAAGTAGGCAAAGATGGGATAGAGCATCCGGTGGGATAATTTCTAGGAAGATGTCTTTGCCAGAGTTGAATTACGCCGTTTATGACAAGGAGTTACTAGCAGTGATGGAGGCGCTAACTTATTGGCGTCACCACTTGCATGGTTTTACCCAGCCATTCCGTGTACATACAGACCACCTTGCCTTGCTGTACTATCGCGCGCCTCATGTCCTAACCCCACGGCAAACCCATTGGCATGAGACCCTTGCCTAATTCTCATTCATGTATGAGTTCACCAAGGGCAAGGATAATGGTTTAGCGGATGCTTTGAGCTGCAACCCTGCTTTAGCCCCTGACCCCAAGGAGATAGAGGTGCACAACACTCAGGTTATGAACCCTCCAAGTAAAATTATGTCGTTGCTTCCCTATCCCCTGGCTAACGGGCCAGCGCTTGCACCTCTGGATAATGCGGAGGAATATGGTATGTTCAGAAAGGTCATCCTCTCTCAGCCTCTGTTGGGCGAATATGCTATGCTCCTTACAAAGAGCGCGTCAAATTAAGAGGATCTATCCAGAGGCTATCACATAAAGGATGAGATGGTGTGGTTCCAGGGACGCTTTTGGGTACATGCTGGACCACTGCGCCTGGACATCATTCGGGACCATCATGATGGAATCACCATTGGTCATCTGGGGAAAGCAAAGACCTTGGAGTTGATATGTCGCACATACAACTGGAAGGGCTTGTCAGCTCAGGTGGGCCGTTATTGCAAGGAGTGCCTGGTATGCAACCAGATGAAACCTAATTGTCAACTTTTAGCAGGGTTGTTGTTACCAGTCCAAAAGGCTGATGGGCCCTGGACTTCCATCTCAGTTGATTTCATTGTGGAGTTACCAGTCTCAGATGGTTATGATGCCATCATGGTAGTGGTGGACCAGTTCATAAAGTTTTTCCACTTTATTCCTTGCAGAACCACCATAACCGCAGCTGAGATGGCTAGGCTTTTCGTTGCCCATGTGTTTGCGCTACATGGGGTTCCCCAAGAAATCATCAGCAACCAAGGCCCACAGTTTACCTCCATGTTTTGGGAAGAGTTGTGTAAAACTCTCAGATTCATCCTTGCCGTTCAACTGCCTATCATCCCCAATCAAATGGGCAGACTGAACGAGTGAACCAGTTCTTGGAACAGTTTCTGCGGTGTTACACCTCTGCAGATCATTCAGATTGGGCTTCTCACCTTCCCATGGCCCAGTTCAGCTACAATAATATCTTGCACTCTTCGATTGGCTTTTCCCCATTTTTCGCCAGCCATGGCTTTAACCCCGCCTTTAACATGGAGCCCAGCTGTGGGTCAAAGGTTGAAGCGGTGGTGGACTTTGCCAAGACCATCAAGAAGGTCCACCAGGGGGTTTCCACAAGCTTGGAGGCGGCAATGCAGGTGTATAAGGAGAATGCTGATGGGAAGCGCTGAGTAGGTCCTGCATACAAGGAAGGGGATCTTGTGATGCTTGATGCACGTAACATCTCTATCAAGCAGCCTTGCAAGAAGCTGGGCCCTAAGAGGATTGGACCTTACCGCGTTGTTAAGAAAGGTGGGCCATGCCTCAAACCAGCTGGATTTTACCCCATCATTTAAGATCTTCTTGGTGTTCCACGAGAGCAAACTCACGTTGTTTGAGGGCCCCCACCAGAGAATCCTAAGGCCTATCTCGTGGATGGGGCGCCTGAGTGGGAGGTGGAAGAGATAGTTGCCTCCCACCGTGTTAAATGAAGACTCAAATACCTGGTATCCTGGAAGGGCTTTGATGCTGCCAAAAACAGTTGGGTTCCAGCACGCAACTGTGTGCATGCCCAAGATCTGATTGATGCCTTCCACCAGCGGTTTCCCCAAGCTTCCAGATCCCAACCCCAACTGACCGTCACCGCCATGAAGTTGGCCCCCACCCATAAGAACTTTTCCCTGGTGCAAGCCCCTGGAGGGGGGATTGAGCCCTTTCAGGAGGAAGGGTAATGTCATGTGAACATGACATAATAGTGGGGATCAACCCCAAAGACAAGGCTGGGCGCCTGGAGGCCCAGAAGGTGAAGTTGCAGGCCCTTCCTGACCTGAAGAACACCCTGGACCAACGCTGGGTCTGGGCAAAATATTCCCAGGTTGGGACCAGTGGTGCGCCAAACGCCCAGCCCCTGATGACAGCCCAAGCGTTAAAATGAAATATCTACCAAATTAAGGCGGATGGTTAGGTTCGCTATGTTTCTGAACAAGGGTTTGAAACCCGTTCCTGCTTTGAAATAACGCGCTCAGGTCAAATCCAACTTCAGTTGATAACTTGAGTGAAGTCAGTTTCAGCCTATTTTACTAACTTGGATGGAAGTATCACCCTATTGGCGAGTCGCTGCTTGGGCCCACTGTGGCATAACCCCAATTTCCCCATCCAAGCTTAAATACATTTTCCCCTGACCAACATTCCTTGTTGGTTGACTTCCCAAATAAACCTATCCCCCGTTTTAAGTCATTTTTTATTTTATGATATTCCAAACGCTCCTGTGCATGAACCTCTTCAAGGAGGTCTCACGTTCCATTACACTTGCCATTGCAAGTACCATTATGCTCTCCCCTCGTGCACCATTTGTCCACCCAGGATCCCTCCAACCTGGGCCACCTAACCTCGTCCAGATATGTGCACCGCGTCGCCCTTCTATGAGGTTTTATTATAAAATTCGCAATATTATGCCTCAGCGGTTATTGCTCCAGCACCCTATGCTGGGCTCTAATCCCTATGGCATTAATGGCTAGTTCCCTGGCATTGAGCCTGTGCACCAAGCACCGCCACGCTGGGAACTGGAGAATTATAGACAATCTCCTTACAGATATCAGTAACTGAGGACTCCAGTTTATTTCAAAATTTTAGGAGGCTCTGTGGTATCCTTAAGATCAAGCCATGTAGGTCAACATCATACTATTACCATTTGATGATAAGACCAAACAAACAAAGCATTCATTGGTTCATTACCTTTAATGCTATGCCACTATACCCTAAGACACATGAGCAGATGACCTCCCATTGGCCAGTTCTCATGAAATATTACCTTACGCTCATCAACAAGTAGTTGACAATGTAAGCCAACCTTGGGTAAAACCTTGCCCTTACCATTATCCCTCAGATCTCAGTAGTATTCTTGTAGAGGGTGACTTTGCTATGCACACCTGTAAGGTTCATCAACAGAACAAAAAACAATTAAACAGATATACTAATACTTCCAAGTGGTTCACTGACAATAAGCACTGTTTTGCCCCAACTATATTTTATAATACTTGGTTATAGTGGACACTATAATCTCCACCCTAAAGTGCCATATCTGTTACTGGTTTACAAACGGGATGGGCTGTTTCCCATAAAAAAAGGTCTTAAACAATTAATGATTCCATATAGTATTGTTCAAGTATTGGAAGATCCACACTCTTCCAAACATCACTTCTCTCTCCCTTCAAAGTGAATAAACTTGTGAAATTGAGCTTATTATGATTGAAAAAAACCTATGCTTAAGGTAGAAAAGATTTTAAACATACAAAGAGTCAAGTGTGTATAGCACTCTTTGGTGCCATGAAAAGGATACCAAGCGTTTAAAAACAGCTTGGTCTCCTCCCATTTTGTAACAATTGATGCAACCTGTTTACAAATTCTTATTTATTATTTATAGTGAAACCTCGCTCACCCCTCTAAAATGGCTATCATCTTGCAATTAACTTTCTACACCACATAAGAACTATACTTTAGCACAGGCCCTAAAAGGGAATAGACCTTTTGTTATAGAGAAGTGTTATGGTGATTTAGATTGCGGACATCAAGCTAGATAGATTAGTACTTCCTTTTCAGTCAAAAAGGGGTATCAATCCAAAAGCTCTACTCCTAGCTAAAATTGCAAACTTTAACCATACCCTTGATGAGCGATGGTAGACTACTGTACCCTTGTCAAGTTGACATCTTTGCTATTCCAAAATATCATATACACCAAATAAATTTATTATAGCTTAACATGTTGATTCATCTAGACAAAATCAAATAGATCAAAAATTTAGATAAGCGATACTAAATGGAATGAACTCAAAACAAGTGCCTTAAGATGAACAAGTAAGCTGTTAGGGTTAAACAGAACGTCCCTATGCAAAATAAGTTAGCCATAAGGAGTCACTTCCCGCTGAGAAAATTACAATAAGGTCAACTCTGGGTAACAATGAAAAGATTTTTTACTTAACAGTATACAAGAAATCTAGAAATTAAGGAGTCAAGTGATATAATTATTAAACCAAACTGAGATTGAAATGAATATTAAAGCACCAAGGGACAGTCCAATTCTGAAACCTAAGTGAATAGGCACTATCACTTATATATTAATAAATCTATCAACTCTTCCCTCATGATAACGCTAGTATAAAATATCAGCGCCCTGCTAGTAGTAGTGTAATGCATTTTGCCCTGTTTTAAATACTTTTCTTAATCTCATTGTCACATCTGTCTGTCTGTAATCAAATATTACAAGCTCTATCTCAGACACTTATCATCAATAAAAGATTCTGAACTTTGCATAGAAGTTGTTCTTGGATGACAATACAATAATACATTAAAAATTTTAATTTTCATGTTTAAAATAAAAAGTTTTATATATATCAAGTGAAAATCCTTATGGACCCTCTACCAGTAGCTTTCTGAGTTCAATCCCAGTTAACGAACTTTGGGTAGGGGACAATTATGACTGAGTTGGCATTATGCACCAATGCCCCAAACTGAGATAGTAGATAGCAAAGGCGGTCCATGTAGTTCCTGGCCTATCATATACTGCATATGGAGGTTTTCCAGGCTTTATCCTCCTTTCCCAAACATTTGATTTCTCCTTAATTGGTGCAGTATTTCCACAAGTCAGCCCACCTAAAATAAAATTCAAGTGAAAATCCTATATATTTTTGATGGTAGTCAGTATATAGTTATGGCTGAGCAGTTAGAATTCAGTTGATTTGATATTTTAAATGGTTTGTTAAGTGGTTAGTGGTCATTTGGGTAATAAGCAAATTAGTCTTTTTTAAAATTAGCAAATTAGTCTAAATCAAAACTTTAAATCAAAAGTCCAATTGATTTTAAAAATACATCCTCTGGCATAATCTGCTCAGCTTTTGGTTCTAAATTTAAATTTTATATAAGACAGTTGTTTGAATCCTGGCATAGTCACTTTTATCTATAATAATAAATTAAGTTTGTATGTGTGCACAATGCCCAGCTAAACTACAGCATGTAGTCTTGAAAATTTGGATATAGGTGGATGTGAAGGGGTCTGTATGAACCTCAAAGCCAAAAACATAAAAATATAATATAATAAAATAAAAAGTTTACATGTAAGAAGTGAAAATGCTATATGTTCTCATGGTATTTGGTATATTGTTACAGCTGAGCAGTTTGATATTTGGTTAATTCAAAATTTTCAAGTTTACCTTCCAGGCTAGCTAAAGCTTTGAAATTTGGCACATTTATGTATCTCCCTTGATAGTAAAATAATCTATTGGAAAAATTATGAAAAGTGACTTTTTTAATTAAAAACAAAAAAGCTAATTGTTTTAAAAATAATCCAAAAAGTATTTGATATTCTATTAATATTATTTAAAAATTTCATCTCCAGTGACAAACTTTTTCAGGCTCATGGAGGGACCTTGTGTAATAACTGAAGCCTGATACATCATCTTTATGTTGAAAAGGGCTCATCAGGTGTTGAAAAGAAAAACTCCAATATTCAGGCAAAATCTGATTTATTTTTAAAATAGGCTGCAAATGTTGTCTAAAAAATTTCAAGAATTCTAAGATGGGAGTTCTTATAATTGGGGAGGATTTACTATAATAATAGCAAAATTGGATGCATGATGTGGAAAATGCACCTAAGGGTTGATGGAAATCTAGCTGCTCTATTATATCAAATAAATATTGATCTGATAAATTGTCAGACTAACTAAGAGGTCTGTAATTATCTATGACAGGAGTTCTGCTAAGCTCTAGAAAGGTAGATGCTTAAGGTGAGTTACATTAAAGGAAAATGTTATATTCAAAGTAGTGGGTTTATGACATCACTCTCTTGCAAGATGGAGGCATTGACGGGCAGCAGCGAAAAGAGGGGATGGGGAGTGGCCAGCATGGTGGCACTGGCACATGCTGGCCGCCTACAAGAATTTAAGAAAAATTTTGCAGTCTAGAGGGCACAGGTGCAGGGTACACCTAGAGAAACTAATTAATGATATTACAAGACACTGTTTTTTGGTTCCTCATGGGTGTGACAGGCTATGGTGCGGCAGATAATTGGAAGGCATTGTCAGACATTTGTCTCCCAGACTTCAGAAAAAGAAATGTTGTGGGTAAAAATTGGCCAAGAAGAACAAATGGCAAACATTTACAAGTCTACAATAATGATGAGATCGATTTTTATAGTAGTAATGATTTAATAAGCCAAAAGACCCTAGCTGATTCTCAGTGGAACCCCACAAATCAGCGTAACACAATTTTCAAATTTTTCTAGGCAATAAAAGCAAACTCAAGAAGTTGGATTACTCCAACCATGCAGTGGACCCTGGGGCATCCATCATATGGTACTCCCCCAGCTACACCCAGGTCCATTCAAGCATCAACGTGGGGACCACCCCCTTTTATAGGCTTGGCAGGGGTCCCCAAGGTGCAATAAATTTATTAAATGGTGATAGGCTGAAACACATCAAATTGTTACTTATGGGTGCATCTTGGCCATTAATAATTTCCCATCCATCATCCAGCCTTAAAGAAGTGATCTTTCTGAGCTTTGATAGGCTATAACCCCATATTCCCTAATTCAGATTAGTCTAAGCTATTCTGAATATCCCATTGAATTCCCTAGATCATTGAGACATTTTAAATACTGAGAGTCCAATATTGAGAGGGTTCTTTTTTTATTTCATTGTTGACACTAATAAAATTAACTAAAAACCCAGTTTTTAAATATTATTAGTATTTGATTAAATTTTAAAGAGTTATGTTCATCCCCTAATTGTTGGAGTTTAGTCATAAAACAGCACCAGCGAGCTTTAATAACTGTAAAATAAACAGGAATAACAGAAAAAGATGAATTTCTGGACACAAGGTGGAATGGCACTATGGGTTCATGCGGTCAACTGAGGGCAGGATGTGTGGTGGGAGCTCTATGGATATCTTGGTGGCATTTAAACTTTGTACGTGGTACTTTGGCAGGGAGGGTGTAAGGAGGACCTTATTATAATTTCATGGGCCAAAACCCACTATATTGCTTAAATGCTGAAAAGGTCTTGAAAAGCTGAAATGAAAACCTCAAGGTTCAGATTGAAATAAGGTTATTTTTATAAAAACAGGCAATGAAATGCAGCCCTAAAAACAATATAAAAACTAAGATTAGGTCTCTAGAATTAGTGAAGGCCTCTTTGTCATGTCATATAACATAATTTCAAGCGTAAATAATGGGAACAAACAGAAATTAAATATGACCAAAGGTGTTAATTTGGACACCCTCTTTGACCTCAAACGACGTATCTTGTATCAATGCTGGGTTAAGTCCAATAAGGCAATATTTTTCCTATAAAAATAAGTGATGAGATTCAGGGTGTTACAACAACAGCACTAAAATTGATCTATTATAGTTTAAATGAGGATGTATTGTTAAATATAATTACCAAATAAAAGTTATCAAAATATTAAAGTTTAATATTGCTAAAAATGGAACATCCATCTTATTTTTATATCTTGGCTTCATAAATACTTGAAATCACAGTACTACTATCAATGGTAGTCTCTTTTTATTAGCAGATTTGGGTCTAAGTCTCAGCAAATTAAAAAAGGTCTATCACCCCAAATTTTTAAAGTAATGTTTGTCTGACTATTATCTCTGTTAGGCATCTTTTTAGAGACTAGATTTATATTACTATCTATATAATGCTACCTTTTTTGCCCTCACAATTTAACTCCTTGTTTGGTAACTCTGAGTTTTATCTATAAGCTATAAGGGTGTTGGCAGCATAAGGTGATGTTTCTATAATTTTTTAATGATCTTTTCTTGGAGAGCTAGAGACTTTCCTCACATTAGATGACCAAACCTATTATCATATCTGTGGGCATTTTTCATGTGTGGGACTCTTTCATAGCGGTAAATGGTGCGTTGTCTGTTTGCCATGGTCACTATTCTTCTCACAGCGACTTTATCATTATTTTTAGTGGTGGCCCAGATTGGAATTTTTTTTACTGCTTATGGGAGGGTCATACCTTTCCTGCAAGTAATTGGTGGATTTTTAAACCATCTGAGATCCTGCTGACTGGGCTTCTATTTTTGAAAACTTCTATAAATCTTAATATAAGCAGACCTCACTCACCCTCTCTTGGCGTTGGGTGACTGCATCAGGTTTTAACCAGTGCCTTCAAAAAGCAACTAAAGTTTTTTGAAACCCAATCTTATTTTGGCAGGAGATAGAAGGTTTGGAACGCCTTCTAGAAGCTGGGCAACCCGCATTCTCTTATTTCTTAAACATTTTATGGGGTCTTTGCGCTCAGCATTTGGGATGAATTTGGGTGTACTATTTATAGGAATATTTCAAGCAGGCCCAATCCCTATTTTGGCTTGACATCATTAGAACATCATTGTCCCAAATAAGAATAATCAACCAGATAGTGGCCACTTGGGTATTGAGAGCTCCACTTATCACCTCCATTCTATAGTTGGTGTTCTTTTTTGCATTTTCCCCACCCCAACCAAAGGGGGGTCTATTAATTTGGCTGCAAGTGTTTCACCAGTGGGGACCCTCTTAATATTGCCCTGGTAAACACAGATTCATATAAGGAAAAAGGGGTATTTGAGTTTGACTTAACTTTTTGGGAGAACCTGAGGGCCAACAAGGATTGTTGTGCCGAGACAAGCACACTAATGCACAGGTTATAGCTCCTCCTTGGAACTCCTTTGAACTTCCTTGATTTTTTCATCTCTGCCCTCTGACAAGGTCAAACCGCTGATTATCAAGCAAAAATCTAAAAAAAGAAATTCCTACAGTTTCTAGTATGGTAAATCTCTACTTTCATGAGCAAACTTTTTACTATATGTAATTAAATAGTGAGTAAGAAAGTATATTATTTATAAAGAAAGTTGTTACTATCTAGTATCCAGGGGAAGTCAAAATTATAATGAGGGATATGTGCTTACCATGTGTGAGGGATGATATAATTTCAGAAATGTAGGAGGGGAGTGCATAATTCAGGTTAGAGTTTAAGTAGATCAGGATTGTCATCCAAGGCTGGACTGAGATAGTATAATGGTAATACACTTAAAGGTTTCCATTATCTGCCATTAGAAAGCCAACAGATAGTAAGGTATAGTAAATGATATAATATTATAAATGGGATAAATATGGAGTTAAACACTATATAAAACCTCTTAATTAATATCAAATATGATATCAAGTTGGGTTTTGTAATGGACAGAAAAACCCCATTTCTGACCACCATATAATCAAATAATACTTTGGTGCACTGACAGTCAACCAAAGCATCCTAACCGAGTAGGGAGGGGTTTGGGACACCACCAGCGCCAAACATTCACCTACTATTGGTTGGTTATGCCAAATCCTCTGGGGGAATTGGTCAAAAACCAACCAACTCAAAAAACTCCTTGACGAGGGAAAAGACCAACAGGTAAGCAAGGTATGCAAACCCCAAAACAACCTTTATTTTATTATGGATAATAAAATGAACCGCCGACCAGCGCTCTTCTGGGGAGCAACAGACAATGCTCCCCAGGAAAGGGAAATGCTAGGGTAAGAATTCTAAAAGTGAACTTTGGAATGGGTAGGTGCACCTTATAAAGGCAGTGCTTTGGGGCCTCACCTGAGCTATTGATTAGGCTCACACAAGCCTAATCTACAACTCAGGCGAGGCACAACCCAACGCCCAAAATGACCAAACCAAAAATCATTTTAAAATCACTCTGACTCCGATTTAGAAAATCTGAATCCAAGTCAGAATGTAACAAACAATACAAACACATCTGTTACATCACCCCCCCACTAAAGGAGGCCCCCTTCCCAAAGAGGGGCCCCACAGCGGATGGTATCCATGACAAGGGCTTCCTGGGGCGAGTTACCTTGAGCCCCAGGAAAATTAGCCTGGATAAACTCCAGGCCCCTCGAGGAAATGACAAATGGTGAGAGCAAATTAGGACTGGGCTGCTGGAATCAGCCCACCCAGCACGAAGATGCACGCCCAGCATGTGGCTGTGTTTTTCCCCCCTCTCAGGCTCCCATTGGTGATGGTCTTCCCATCCTGACTGGGAAGGCGCTTTCGCCAAGAAAACATGAGAGGGGCGCGCAGTCCAGCGCAGCTGAATGGCCCCAGCCTGAGGCCACACGCCCAGAACTTGGCTGCGTTGCGCCCCCCCTCCTGAGCTCCTGTTGGCGATGGTCTTCCCATCCTGATTGGGATGGCTCTTTCACCAAGAAAATGTGAGAGGGGTGCATGGTGCAGTGTGGCTGGATGTCCAAACCCTTTCCGAGCAGACCATACACAGGTGAGGGAGCCTGCTGGGCAGGTTCCCTTGGTGCCACCAACTCCCTGGTGGATGGGAGGGCCCACCAGGAAATTAAACTGACGGCCACTTCAGATCCAGGGTTGGCCATTAGTCACCAGCTCCCACTGGTGCTGGTTCCTTGACAACTGGGACCTAGTGACCACTGAGGTCGGACCAAACTGGGGATTGGCAGCGTGCAGCGCACAATGACTTCAGAATAATGTAACGGATGGAAAATCCCCAGTTCTGGCCACCATATAATTGAACAATACTTCAGTGCACCAACAGTCAACCAAAGCATCCTAACCGAGTAGGGAGGGGTTTGGGACACCAACAGCGCCAAACATTCACCTACTATTGGTTGGTTATGCCAAATCCTCTGGGGGAATTGGTCCAAAGCTAACTGACTCAAAAAACTCCTCGATGAGGGAAAAGACCAATAGGTAAGTGAGGTATGCAAACCCTGAAACAACCTTTATTTTATTTCGGATAATAAAATGACAACTGACCAGAGCTCATCTGGGGAACAACTGACAATGCTCCCCCAGGGAAGGGACATGCTAGGGGAAAAATTCCAAAGTGAACTTTGGAATGGGCAGGCGCGCTTTATAAAGGCAACGCTTCAGGGGCCTCACCTGAGCTATTGATTAGGCTCACACAAGCCTAATCTACAACTCAGGTGAGGCATAACCTAAAGCCCAAAACGACTGAACCAAAAATCATTTTAAAATTGCTCCAACTCAGATTCAGAAAATCTGAATCTGAGTTGGAATATAATGAATGAGACAAAATTGTCCGTTACAGGTTTGGTGTTCTTCCCTATCTCATCAATCAGTGGAGCACAAATAGGGCAATTTATCCAAAATTTGTTTGGTGTAATTTAGCGCTATTAAAGGATATCACCTGATTTGTATAGATCTAAAGTTACTAAGGATTTCAGACCTTAGGCTTAATAAAAACTTTTTTGAGAGATTAAATATAGATTATTGATGATTTTTTTGGAGCCCTTAAGTTGGGTCTTCACCCAAAGTAGAGCAATTCTAAACTGAGGTCTAGCCCAAAGTATTAATTTCGTCATAAATTTTGCCAGACTTGTCTCACCCAAGGCCATTTTATAGATATCACTCTTGAAAGCCCAAGTTCTCTTTTTAGAATGCAGACTAATTCCATTGCCAGACCTTCACTCTCAGAAAATCTAAGGCTGGAAGGGTTAAGCACCAAAAGTTTAAAGCTAAGTTATCTGATAAACTTCCTGTTCCAAATTGCTTTTTTTGCAGAACAATGCGAACTCACAATGGAAGAGGGTCTCACTGTTTTATATTTGAATAGCAATTTTAGCCAATTACTAAATCAGGCTCATGCCTTTTCAAACTGAAGATGCTTTCTAATGAAAGCTACATTAATACAAATGATCCCTTTATAAGCACTTGTGGGCCTAGCCTTGACCTGGTTTTTGTATATCATACCCTTCCATAAGACTTCTTGGCTGACGTAACATGGTTTGCGCACTCAAGTGGTGAATAAATTTTAAAAAAGAATATGATAATAGATATGCTATAAAAGTGATGTTGATGGGGATGTCCCATCAGTCGTGAGTGTGGTGAACTATCCCACTTCCTTTTTAATTTGAAGACACATCCTGGTGGCATTACTATGCCTAAAGAAAATCATACAATTAAATTAATTGTTTTGTCTGCAAAGAGTAAAGAATACTCTGGGTATTTTTGGCTTTCTTATACTCTTTCTTCCCCTTCAGAGAAGTATAAACAACTATTTTGGTGAGTACCGGTGCAACTGATACTTTAATGATCAAGACTAGCTAACTATTTTGAATCATACTATGTACTTGATGGTATGGTTAGGGAAGGTGCTTTCCAACGTATCCCCACACTGGAAGTTTAGGGGCTTGTAGATTATCAAGAAGATAATTACCACCTGTCTGATGAATTATTAATGATCAAAAACCTTCTGTACCCAATTATTTTGGAATTGGAGTGGTGGCGAAAATTTGATATCAAAACCAGTTTAAGGCTAATACCTTGATTTTGTCCTTAAAGAGTGAACAGGAATTAATAGTTCTCGTTCCTGAAGTAAAAACTCTGAGATTTTTGCTACAATTGCCCTTGGTATATAGGCTTAGTCTTGCACCTTTGTTGAGGCCCATTTTAGAAGTTCCACTACTATCTTATTTGGAGGAGGCAGAGACTTCATATTATGTTGCTTCTACAAATGTTTTACCAGAACATCCAGAATTTGATTAAGAGTTTTAATCTCACAGTTGATCAGTCAGAATTTTTCACACAACCCTCAATTCAACCCTCTGCTGCTGTTACCATCCTCATAATGGTTTGCATTTCTTCCCTAATCTATCCTTTGACTCTGTAAGAGTTGGCAGACTTGAATGCTTGAGTTACAGAGCAACTTGCAAAAGCATTCATCTTTCACCATACCTCTCCATTATTCTCACCACTGCTCTTGGTAAAAAAGCATATGGTATTCTGCGCCCTTGCGCGGATTATGGTAACTTAAGTAATGTGTAAGTTTAAGGGAGCACACCCTGCGCCTAGACCACGTGGAATTCCCATTCTGCATGATGAAGAGGGTGAAGAAGGAAGCATTCCCTTCTTGTGACTCAGGGCGATTTGGCCCATGTGGTGGATATGAGATGAGTGACGGCGTACCCCCTCATGGTTGCACCCTTTACCCCTTTCCTCACTAATCAAGAGTTAATTCAGAAGATCAGGGGGGGTGAGGAGGTGGCGATGGCCTCTTGACACAGCCAGAAGGAAAGTATTGGGCATCTCTCCTCTGCAATAATTTCAGGTTCCAATAAATATACTATTAATATTAAATATTGAGGTGTGGCATAATTGAGCCGATCATGGTTTAATTGGGTTTGAAACCCACCAGGGTGTTTCCCTCCTTCTGAGGGGGAGGCTTAACTCTTTGGGTTCAAGGGTATTATATCCATTTAATACCTAATGGGATTGCCCTTATGTGTCCTGTCCGTAGGTGCAACCAGTCACCTGCCAGATGAAGCATCATTAATCCGCCAAGTAATGTCACAATGGGAGGATAAATTTGATTGGCAAAATTTGAGCGATAGTCAGCTGGCCAGCAGGCAATCAATTTGTCATTGAATTAGTTGTAAAATCATGATCTCCTTGAATAAAATAGGTTTGCCTTACCCTTAGTTAAACAAATCATATTTATTCCCTAGACCCATAGTACCTGAGACAACCAACTCTTACTGGTACAGTTGTCAGTCCATTTCCCATAATTTTTGTCTATAAAAAATTCCTGTGTAAGTTTACTGTTAGAATTTTATCTATCATCAAAGCAGCTGCTCACTAAGCGCCATGTTCCTCAGGTTATGCAACAACTGGTCCATAGTGTCCATCATCAAAATGTTACTGCCTTCTCTCCTTGAATGGGATAACTTTTAGTGGTCTCTTGGGGATGTATCATTTTTGGTCGCCATTTGGCGGCAGGATGTACCATTGTTACTGGAAATTATCTCTCCCCAGTAACCAAAATTTGGTAATTCTCAGCGTTTGCAACAACCCATGGCACCAAAGCAAGTTTGGGGCCTCCAAAGGCCCAAAGAAGGTGTCAATGGCGGAAACTGCAGCCATTGCAGCAGCTATGTCTTGGTTGTTATTTGGTATGGTGGTAATTGTAATTTCTAGCCATTGTCCCGCAATCACTTCTCTTCCCTCTCAATAACAGGTCATATAATTAGCTATGCCCCCAGTATTCACATTTGTATTCTGGGCGCTTCTGAACCCCTTCTGGAAGGCTAGTCTCAATTTATATTAACTGGCTCCATTACAAAATGTCACCATACCCAATCTGCATCCCATTTTTATGAAGTCACAGATTGCCCACCATGTGAAAAATCCAAAGTTTTCTTTAAATTGGATTGATCAGATGCCTTTAACCAGATTTAATTCAAAAATTGGCAAAATGGTGTTAAGATTCTGATATTACTGGATGATAAGCCTTAAGTAGGTACAGCAGAATGGGCGAGATTGGCCAAACCGTGTAGTATGAAATACTGATGAGATTGCCTTGACAATGCGATAGGGAAATACTGAGCTTTAAATGAATATTAAGTGGATCTCCTCCAAATTAGGTGATAAGTCAATTGTGATGTATAACAAATAATTAAAAGATTGCTTTGAACTAAGGCACTCATGAATTTAATATATAGTAGACTCTGTAAGAACTAAAGAGAATAAGGCGGAAAAAAATAGTTTAAGTAAAAGGGTCAGTATTGACCAAAGTTGCTGATATGTAAGTGAGACGAGAAGATTGAAGGAGGGGGATTGTGAATAGGAAAGAGAGAGTGGAGCAGTGAGTATCCAAAGTAAGTGTTAAGTTAAAATAGAGAAGCGTTGTTGGGGCATCTGCTCCATATTACATTATTATTATTTAAGTGTGTTCCAAGGACCAACAATCTCCATATCATCCGTTTGATTGCTCAGTGGGCTTGACTCTGTGCAAAAACCCCTTTGGCGTATCTCTGGTATATCACCAAATTATACCAAATGTCTTACTGCGTTTTGTACCAGGAGGGGGATTTTCCAATTCTGAGTCATGCCTTTTGGGCAAGAAATGCACCTAAAATTTTTCACAATTATATCAATGCATCATTGGAAAGTTATTGGTTGTATGCGCTGCATACTATATAGATGACATCCTTGTCTTCCCCTGATAAAGCATTTCTTGATATCATTAGCGCCAAGAGGTTGAGCATTTAAGAGAAGCATACTCAACGCTAAGGATCAGAAATTAGAGTTATTTAAGCCCCATGTCACCTTCTTTGTCAATAATGTGTTTGACAAAGGCCATATGACTTCTCTAGATAAGGAAAAGGCAATTTGTGATTGTCTCACATCAAATTAAGGTAATTAAAGAAGATTTTTGGGGCCATAAACCTCCCTTAAGAAGTTCACTCCAATTTTTCAGAGGTTACAGCACCTTTATATAAGATCAGTGGAGCAAAAAACTTCTTTGGTGGTCCTATGCTCTGTGGGATGCTGGTGAAATTGGCGCTTATGCGTCAATATACACTGCACAGGTCAGTACTTTTTACTGTAAAACAAGGGATACTGTTTATAGCAATAGTTTAAAGACAGACTATAAAATGAAATTATTGTTAGAGTTTTTAAAATGCAGCTTAATCTAGCTTGGTGAAAGGAAAGATCCCCTTAATTTTCCATTACCATTATAATAAACTACATGGTAGAAATTCAAGCGCTGCATAGTTATTTTTAAAATAGTAGAAATTAATGGCTTAGTTTTTTGGGGAATAAAACACTTGACGATTGTTTTGAGCCAATGGGGCAAGGGAGAAAAAATAATGATAATAAAAAAGGGGAGTTGATTTATGACACCATTATAGAAGCTTAGATTGATAGTGTGTGACTTAGGGGAGATTGCTGGTGGGGTGGTAAGGCTTTGATCCTCGTTTGCTATTCTTGTCGTGGCCCTGAGTAAATTGATAGTAAACTAATCCTATAAATTATTAGCTACATAAAAAATTGTAGGAGCATGAGCAAGATAATCCGCAGTAACTTAATTCAATGGATAAACAGCAGCGTCAAGGCAATCCATTGTAAATTAAATTAACAGATTAATATAAACATAAAGGGCTGAGAGACCAAAACTTAGTCTAGAATACATTTTAAAGTAAAAAGAAGAATGGTTGGTCAGACCACATAGTAATAGACGCCTTCCAGGCTGTATATTGAGTTTTGCCTTCCACTTCAAACTTCATCACGTAGACCATTAGTCATAGTTTAAGGTGGCTAGTAACGCTTTTCATTATGCCGTTACTACTGCTCTATTACAAGTGTTTAAAACGGAGTTGAGAATCCTGTAGATATTTTCCCCAAAAGATGTCTTTAGCTGACTAAATTACGCTAATCATGACAAGAATTTTTGAACGTAGTGGAAGCATTAACTTACTAGCGCCATCATCTATATGGTACTTCCAAGCCATTCTGAGTTTGCACTGACCATTAAGCGCTGTTATACTACCGCGCCTCTCATGTTTTAACCCCAGAAACAATCTCTTTGGCATAGGACCATTGCACAGTTTGTGTTCTCATATGAGTTCACAAAAGCCAAGGAGAATGGCTTGGCTGATGCCTTAAGTTTAAATCTGGCATTAGACCCTGACCTAATGAATGGAGAATCATAGCACTTACTTGATAATCCACCGGGGTAAGATTATGTCTAAGTAGCCATCTACAGTTATTGGCGCTCCAGGTCTTAATTCCTTAGAAAACCTAGGTGAATATAATATGTTCAGATGGTCTGCCTTGTCAAATTTTTCCTCATAGTACATAATAATTTTTCTAAGTGCAACTTAGACAGGAAGACTTAATGAAGGGGTACCATATAAAAGTTGATATAGTATCATTCCAAGACATTTTTTGGTTTCTAGTGGATCTTTTACGCCTGGAGATAATCAAGGAGCATCATGATTAAATAACCATGGGCATCCTGGTAAGACAAAAACCTGGAGCTTATCTACTGCACATATAATGGAAGGGAATATTAGCACAGGTTACATGGTTTACCAAGAAGTGCCTTTTTTGTAAACTGAGAAGCCAAATTGTCATCTCCTTGGTGGCTTGTAGGTACCAGTCCAAAAAGCAGAAGGCCTTAGATTTCTCTCTCAGTAGATTTTATTTTGTAGTTACTTCTATCTGAGGTATACAATTCTATCATGATAGTGGACCAATTCTCTAAGTTTACCACTTTATCCCATGCCACTCCACAGTGATGGCAGCCCAAATGGCTATGCTTTTTGCCTTCCACATTTTTTTCCATCCACAATGTACCTAAATTTTATCATCAATGATCGTGGACCCCAATTCACATCTGTTTTCTGGGAAGAACTTTGAAAGACACCTCAGATACACCCATTTCATTTAACTAACTTTTATTAACAATTGAATGGGCAGACAGATTGAGTGAACTAGTGTCTTGAACATTCTTGTGGTGTTACACTGCATTTAAATAATCAGAATAGCCCTCACACCTTCATTTTACTAAATTTAGTTAATGAAACGCCCAACATGAATCCATTAGTGATTCTCCTTTTTTGCTAACTGTTGGGAATTTTTCTCACATTCCCAGCGGACTAGATTACCAGGGGTCACTAGGGGATGAATTGCGATATAGCGAAGTGAATTGATATCAGTTAACCCTGATTTCAGGCTAACAATGTTTGGGGGATTTTGTGTAATTTTCCTGGTTTTGATCCACTGGGGATTGATCCAGGTGAATGCTTAAGATATCATTGGGCAGAGTTGCCAACGAAATGGGGGAATCTGATAGTTGATTGATGATTAATGATCAGGAGTACCAATTAGGATCGGTATGGTTTCATCACTGACTAATTGGTACTTTAAGGATCAAGTTTCAAAGTGATTTATGCCACCTGCAAACTAGTAAATTGTCAGTTGGTTTGTGACCTGCCTTAATGGGTAACAAGGCCCATTAACTAAGCAGGTCGCTTGCCAAATATGGTTGTTTTGCTGGGATTAGAGAAAAATATTAGGGACACATTTTCCAAATCTTTCCTTTTTAGGTCTCAGGATGCCCAATGACGGATTCTAGCCAGGATGGGGAAGACCATCGCTGATGAGATGTTGAAGGGTAATTTAATGGCAAAAGATGCCATTTCATCATTGGGGTGCCAACCAAGGGTTGGGCACTGAATTTCCACTATAAAATCCCTTAAGAATTCACCAATTAAAATATACTTAGACAGAAAGCGCTATTTATCAGATTATTACCAATTTTTTTAAGAATTTATTTTGAGTTCTAGTCTTTCTCAAGGAAATTATTGCTATGTGTTTTAATTGGGAAAATTTTTAGGATAAAAAGTAAGGATTGAGGATCCAGAGAAGAGAAGCTGAGTTGAGAGATGGGAATTGCTGCCAACTATGTGTCACCAGAGAGAAGCCATAAACAAGGATCTGAGTGTAGTCAAGTTAGGCGGTATATGGGAATGAATCCATATTTAGGACATCTTAATATTTTGAGGAGGAAAACTGGTCAAGCGTTGGACCCAACACTAGTGGTCTATTCAACTAAGGATAATTATCTTCATGCTATTATCAATTCAATATATATTGTTGCAATTCTGATATGACTGGATGATAATTATGGGACAGCAGGGCAGAATCCGCCAAACAGAGTATCAGTTACAATTATTTGAATGCCTTAAAATGAGGCAATATTGGGATATAACGGGTTTTTATTGGATATAATGGGTTTTATTGGATCGGCTCTATATAATGCAATAAGGCGATAAGGTGATGTTGGCATTTAGTGAATATGAAGTAAATCGCCTACAATTAGGGCGACAGAGGATTAGAGAATAACAAGCCAAATTTAAGGAGAATTAGCGGAATAGAATAGCCCAAGACATGAGAAGCAGTATAGCCTGAAGCCACTGTATATAAGCAAGATAGGCGATTGAGAGAGGAGGTTGTTTTTAGCATAGAAGATATGAGACAACAAAAGGTAGCTGTATATACAAAAAATAAATAAAGTATTGGTTGGGGCAATTTCTCCTATTTTAAGTATATTTTCAAGTTTTTTCAAAGGACCAATGATCCCCACATCATCTGCCTGTTGCTCAATGGGTTCTACCTATGTGAATAACCTGATGGATCCTAACAATACCATCCGAAATTATAACAGTGGTGCTCACTACAGGGGCCCATTGATCAACCACCTAACACACCAAAAGTTCAGTCACCAGCCATGCCGTACACACACTGTATTTTTGGGGAATCTTCATGGAACACCACCCCTTGTGGATATGAGGAACTCAAATTTTACCTTAGACGCGGTGCTCAAAAATCAAGATGAACTTCTTCAGGAACAAGACGCTTTCATGCACCAGCTTGATATTACGTTTAGCCAAATGCAAATCTTGGGACAACAAAACAAAGAACTTGCCAATGATTGAATGATACTACTGAACAGCTGCAGTGAGCAGAACAAAGATTGACCAATACCTCTCAGTCTTCTTGTTGGGACAATGATGGCCATCAAGAGGGGG
Organism: Massospora cicadina; assembly: GCA_022478985.1. Classification (NCBI taxonomy): domain Eukaryota; kingdom Fungi; phylum Entomophthoromycota; class Entomophthoromycetes; order Entomophthorales; family Entomophthoraceae; genus Massospora; species Massospora cicadina. The sequence goes on along the minus strand of JAKSZP010016012.1, from coordinate 40,873 downwards.
CATCATATGAGGATGAATATGACGCTTGTGGAGCTATTACACCCAGGATGGTAGTACTGGATACGAATATGAGTCAGAATGACACTTCCCTCAAGTAATGGCGGTACTGCCCATGGCAGAAGGTCACACTACCCCTGAAGCAGCGGAAATCCCAACTTCTGCTAATCCAGCTCCTCATTGAGAAACCACTTTTGGATCTCGATCTGTTCCTCAGTATGGCCTGAAACCCTGTGAACGGGATGATGAGGTTAATATTAAAAAAATACCTCCATTTGACCGCAATGGGAACATCCATGGGTTCTTAAAATGGTTTGAGTTTGCAGCAGAAGGAGCATCTGATAGATGGAAGGCTAAGTTGTTGATATCTGCCTTGGATGTAGGAAGCGCTGATCAGGTCACCTGTTACCTCCCAAGTAGTTCTGTCACCTATAAGGACATAAAGGATACCATACTCCGCCTGTTTGGGGGTACTTTAAAGATGTCGCAGCAAAAAGCAGAATTCTTAATGATAGGATTCAGTCGAAACAAGACTCTCCTAGAGTTCACTGATTGATTCACAACAGAAGCCCATGTGCTGATTGGAGCTTTGTACTTAGCGGAAGCCAACATGTGCATTACCATGTCCTCCGCAGTGAATCCATATCACAAACTTCATAATGTTATCTCACCACTTCTGGATGATGATGTACCTCTGCTCAAGATTATACAGTTTTTGCATCGAGTATCCCCTAACTTTCTGCCACCAGATATGGAATGGAAGACTACTGCTGCTACTGCACCCTCTTATTCAGGAGATTACTCTTATCCACCTCAAGCTCTGATTAGTAATCCTCAGACTTACTATAACTCTGAGCCTTGTCCTCGGCCAAATTATACTCAACGGTTCAATCAGCAACAATGGGCTGGCCATGAAAACTGTCAGCATCCAGTTATTGACTAGGACCTAGCTATGCTACCCATCAACAATCAGCTTACCAACCTGGGGCTGGTTATGCTGAATGACCCCAAACTTTCGTAACTGGACCTGCTTATAATAATCAAGGACGTGGCTCTTATGGGGTTAACTGCTACAAATGTGGTCACCCTGGTCATTTGGCAAAATTCTGCCATAACCGCCATGTGAACTACGTACACCAAGATCAATACTATTAGGGAAAAGTTGGAGTGGAGTAGAGACGGGACCCGCTACCTCTGCGATACCCACTCAAAACGTCCCTGAATCAATGGTAGTATATCCTGAAAAAGTCCCTCAGTACGATGATGGACTTTTATATCAGCACCAGTTAGAGGAAAAATGTAGTGACATGAGCTCAAGCCAAGGCAGCGGTGGAAGAAGAATCCTCAGAACAAATGAGGCCGTATGCCTGTCAAATGCTTGATCAAGCTTTCTTGGACAAACTTGATTCAGCCACAGATGCATTAACTCTGAAAGGAGTAAATGTCACCCTTCTGGTAGATGCCATTGTCAAAGAATATCCCCAAGTTGATGAAGGGATAATGAGTTTTCTTGGGAAAAGAGAGCCCATAAATGTTCACATATTAAACAGTCAATATTCTTCTTATTCTGAGTGTACATACTGTGATATTTTTGTAGCGAAAAATAGAGTTCACGCTATAATAGATAATGGTGCTCCAGTCAACATAGTGTCCACTAAATTAATAGCAAAGTTGACGTTGAAACCTGATGTGGACCATCGAATGGTTTATGGAACTTCTGGAGCAGTAAGCACTGTCTCTGAGGGGGCTTACAGTGCTCTACCTCTTCACTTTGGGTCCATTGTCGTTGTAGCCCCAGCAATTGTGCTGCCAAATGAAAACTATGACCTTCTAATCAGGACTGCTTTCCTGCGCCATTTTGAGGCTATGTTAATATGTCGGAGGAGACCCTCACCATTTTGGGTCAGCGGATCCCAATTTACTTTACCACTAGTGGAGTACTGAAGGCTCTAGTGCATACGAGCTATATTAACTTTGCCTATAGTGATGGGGTGAGGCCAGTCTGCTACCACTGACTAAAGTGCAAGACCTGGGCCCTTCCCCGGCAGATATGTTTATAACAAGAGATACCTCTTTGAGTGGCAGGGCCCATATCTATACTTTCTGGTCATCAAGTCTTAGTGAACACTGAGCTAGAAGTGGAAGTGCCGAGTGGGTTATATGGGGAATTCATTGGGCTCTATCATCAAACACGTTTTGAGCTGCACGTGGCTCCAGGGATTATAATTTTGGGACATGGGGAGATTAAGGTTTGTTAGAAAACCTCCAGAGTGAACCAATGAAAATCCGCCGCCAACAAATTGTAGCATATTTACATCTGATTCCAATAGACGAGGTCCATCAGGTTAATGATTATGGGTCATTATATAAATTTGGTCTACTGGCCGAGACATCTGCTGATTTACTAATGGTGGTAACATGGTGTAATTTAACTGGATTATTGAAAGAACAAAAAGAACAAGCAACAGCTTTATTTCAGAAGTATAAGGGGATTTTTGCTGTCAATGATCATGATTTAGGGTGTGATCAGGGGGTGGACCATCGAGTAGACACAGGAGATCATCCTCCTATAAGGTCTTGGCCGATCTGCCAATTTTGGGCAGCGGAAGACATTGTTACTGATGAAATTGACAAGTTGTTAGAGCAAGGGATGCTCAAACTGTCCAAAAGCCCATGGGCTTCACCTGTTTTAATTGTAAAAAAGAAGGATGGCACCAACCGCATAGTAATAGACTACTGGAAGTTAACAGTATTACAAAAAAGGATTTGTATTCCTTGCCAAAAAATTGATGATGATCTGGACTGATTAGGGGAGCCCGTTACTTTCCTGCGATGGACTTGATATCAGGCTACTGGCAAATCAAATTACCCCTGGCGGAACAGGAAAATGTGCTGTAATCACCTCTAAAGGCCTTTTTCAACTTACGCGGATGCCTTAAGGGCTGTGCAATGCCCCAGCTACGTTTCAGCGAGCCATGGACACTATTCTTAGTGACCTGAAACTTCCATGTGTCCTTGTATACCTTGACAATATTAATATTTTTACTTGAATCTTTTTGGAGCATTTCAACCACTTTAAAGCAGTATTCCGCTGACTGGCTGAGGCGAACATTAAATTAAACCTTGAAAATGTAACTTCTTCAAGGATCAGCTGGAATACCTGAGGTTTGTGGTAGACTCTAAAGGGCTAAAACCACAGCCAGCTAAGGTGGAGGCCATCAGAAAAATGGCTACTCCCAATAGTAAGAGCAACATACAGGTATTTTTGGGAATGGTCAGTTACTACCAGCGCTTTATCCCTAATTTTAGCTGTATTGGGGACCGCTATTCAAGTTATTTAAAAAGGATGCTGTGTATTAATGGACGAAATGTCATCAATCCACTTTAGATACACTCCATATGGCGTTGATCAGTGCACTGGTGTTACAATATCCAAACTTTGATCAGGAGTTTATCATTCAGGCGGATGCATCCCTCTCCGCTGTTGGGGCTGTACTTTCTCAGAAAGATGAAGAGGGAGAGGAACATCTGGTAGAATACTGTAGTTGAAGTCTGAACTGTCATGAGCATAATTACAATGTGACCAAGCTGGAGTACTTAGCAGTAATATACGCGTATAAGCAATTTTGAGTCTATCTGCATGAGGTAAAGTTTAAAGTTGTGACAGATCACGTGTCATTACGCTGGTTGAGAACCTCAAAGAACCTGAAGGCCATCTGACTCGAAGGGCTCTTAAGTTGCAGGCTTTATGATTTTGAGATTCTCCATCAGCCAGGAGTGAAGCATCAGAATGCTGAATGTTTATCTTGGTTACCAACTACTGCTGTGACAGCAGACCTCAGCGACGTTATGTATTATAAGATGCTCAGCGGAAAATATGATGAAAAACTGCCCAAGTAATCAAAGTGTTAAATGAGATACAAATGAATACCTTCCAACAGAATGGGGAACTGTACAAGCGGATCAGCGATTCTCAGTGAATTTTCTGCATCCTTCAGAATGATTGGGAAACATTATGAGCGCGCACAAGGCACTCAGGCATGGTGGAGTGCATAAGATTATGGAGTTGTTATAGCCCCTGTACTATTGGTAAAGTATGAGCTTCAATGTGCTAAAAACTATTTCCTGTTGCCATCAGTGCCAAGTGGAGAAGCCATTTCGCCGTACAACATCATATTGATTAGTGAAACCACATTTTGCTTGGCACACGGTTTCCCTCGATGTCATTGGCCTCTTGCCAACTGGAGCCAACCGTTGTAAGTACATTCTTGTGGCTATCGACCACTTGACCCAGTGGGTTGAAGTGCAGGCAATATGAGACTTGAGGGCAGTTACTGTGGCCAGGTTCATGATGGAATGCATTATTCAGTGGCATGGCTGCCCTCAGTTTATTCTCACTGATAACAGAACCAACTTCACCTCGCATATCCTTCCCAAACTGAATGAGCTTATGGGAATCCATGGGGTTCAGATGACCCCATATCACCCCGAGTCAAACGAAATGGTCAATTGGGTGAATGGAACTCTGGTGAACATACTACTAAATTAGTAATTGATCAACCTTCTGATTGGAGCTCTCTCCTTTCCACTGCTGTTTTCACCTATAACATTAGTTACCATTCCGCCACAGGGAAGAGTCCTTTCCAACTACTATACAGCCAACATCCAACTCTTCTGGCATTGCTTTATGCGTGTGTAGAAGACACCGGCGGACTGTAACACCACTTCTATTTGACTAACCTTGTGAACATTCTGATCAAACTGCAAACTGAAGCATATTCCTTCATCTTAGCCAAGAAGATCAGAATCAGGCCGCTGATCAGGCACGTCATAGTGGGCTGGCGCTGTTTAAGGAAGGCGATATGGTTCTCTTTCATGACCAACATGGACTTGGGTGGAAACACAAGCTAGCCAGTATTTGGATTGGTCCGTTTAAATTTATAGAGAAAACTGGAGTTGAAGCATATACCATCAAGGATCCTGCAAGTGGTTGGATCATTAACCAAGTATACGTGAAGTTCCTCCAAATTTAAAAAACAATATGATCTTATCATCCAGTCAAGGAGGGGGTAATGTTGTGATTACAATATGACTGGATGATAATCATGGGACAGCAGGGAGGAATCCGCCAAACATAGTATCAGTTATGATTATTCAAATGCTTTGAGATGAGGCGATATTGGGATATAACAGGTTTTTATTGATATAATGGGCTTTATTGGATCGCCTCTATATAAGGCGATAAGACAATGTCAACATTTGACAAATATGAAGTAAATCGCTTACAATTAGGGCGACAGAGTATTATAGAATAACAAGCCAAATTCGAGGAGAATCAGTGGAATAGAATAGCCCAAGCCATGAGAAGCAGTATAGCCTGAAGCCACTGTATATAGGTGAGATAGGCGATTGAGAGAGGAGGTTGTTTTTAGCATAGAAGAGATGAGACAACAAAAGGTAGCTGTATTTATAAAAAATAAAAAAAGTATTAGTTGGGGCAATTGCTCAATTTCAGTATATTTTTAAGTGTGTACAAAGAACCTACAATCCTCACATCATCTATCTGTTGCTCAGTGGGTTTGACCTGTGCAAATAACCTGATGGATCCTATTGATAACATCCAAAATTATAACATATATTATCAGACAATGCAAAGGATTGCAAAACACTGAACCTGTGAAGTTAAAAAACCTGGAAACTATCAATTGGTGAAGAAAATAGGATTTTAACACCAACTAGGGTTACAATTCTTATTTTAAAATGGAACTCAGCTATGGGTCCAAGGTGAAAGCTGTGGTGGAGTTTGCCAAGCTCATCAAGAAAGTACATTAGGAGGTAAATAACAATTCAGATGCAGCAGTGAAGACCTATAAGGAAAATGTAGATGTGAAGAGAAGGGTGGGCTTGAGTATAAGAAGGAGATCTGGTGATGTTGGACGCCAGGAATATTCTAATATTGCAGACGTGCAAGAATGGGACTAAATAGAATAAGACCCTAAGACAATGTTAGAAAGGAAAACCATACCACTTTATCAATTAGATCTTCTAGATAAGTTCAGGATTTTTCTACATTTCATGAGAGCAAGTTGACTAAGTTTAAAGGTTCTCCTTTTGAGAAACCAGATTCATACCTTTTGGATGGGGCACCAAAGTAGGAGGTGGAGGAGATTGTGACATCCCGTCAGGTGAAAAGAAGTCTGAAATACCTGGTATATTGGGAAGGGACTGATGCTGCAGAGAATAACTGGGTTCCAGCCCGTGATTGCACTCATGCTCAAGACTTGTTTTCCTCTTTCCAAAAAGCATTTTTTTTTTCTGATGCCGTTAGTCCCAAGGCAACCTCTTTTATTTCAGCCAGATAACCACCACAAGCCCATATGAAATTTTGCCAACGCCCCTGGGGGAGGGGTGGTGCCACAGAAACTGGAGGATAATGTTATGTTTTAGGAAATTATCAGGTACAACTCTCATTGATGAAGAAAACCCCCAATTATACCTCCTTATGCTACATGCCGCTGATGCCCCAACCCCAATGCTGTCCGCCATGGTCTGCCAGCTAAAGCGGACTCCAAACAAATGTTCCCTTAAAGCTTCCTCACCATTTGATATGGCTTCCTAGTCTGATAAATTAAGGTCTATATTAGGAATTTTTTATTATGATAATCCCTTTGTTTGGATTATTTGCAAACAAAAATGTGTGGGCTCCTTTTTTGGATTAGAACCACCTGTGTTAAAAATGGCATTATTTCAGATGTAAATTGTGGGAACAAGGTGGAATTAAAGAAGGCCAAAGGATCAAGGTTTCCAACCATCCTTATCCTCAAATTTAAGTGGATCAATGATGGGTTAATGCAATCAAGATTAGATACATCCTTATATATTGAGTGATGAAATTTATGGTCTTACAACAAAAGCATAAAAATTCACCAAATATAGTTTAAACGAGGATGGATCACTACCTTTAATTTTTAAATGAGGGTTTGGGTTTTTCTTAAAGTTTAGTACTACTAAAAATGGAATTATTCAACTTGGTATAAAGCTTTTGTGTTTATACATACTTGAGTTATAGTAATACCATTGATGGCAAACTCTCTTTCTGCTTGGAACAACTTTCTGAGCAATTTTTACAGTTAATATTAGTAAAACCTAATTGCTCACTGTAGTTTTGCTCCAATTTCATCAGATATTCCGCTGGCTGCCCCCAGTGTGGAGCAGAGGTGAAACCCCCTGCCATTTTCCGTCTGACAGGAAAACGTGCTTGGACTGGCTCTCCCAGTCACACCAAACCCCTTGGACGATTCATTCCTCCCAAGGATCTTGACGCCCACCTCACTTGAAACCAAGTAGTACCCCGCTGCCCCCTGGTGCTCCCCCAGAGCAACATGCAATTTGGCCTTAGGGTCAAATATGGGAAACTATTCCCATAAAATGACCAAGCCATTATTGAAATAGATCAGGCGGTGATGCGTCCTGCCTGTTTCATTGACTTTTGCCCCTATAAGGGGTATTTTAATCTTGGCTTCACCTGTGAACTGATGCCACCACTACAGCAACGGTGCCCCAGGTCTTCCAGGATACACCTCTCCCAACAAGGTGGACCCAGCTCCCAGTGGACACCACTTTGGTGGTTCAGTTTTCTGGTTTGCCTACCCACCTTCCCCCTGAGCTGCTCCACCAGGAGCTGATGGAAGGTTTGGCAGCCTATGGCTCCAACCCCATCTTGCAATTTATAATCCCAAATGGGGCCACACGCCTCACTGGGCCTCAGGCGTATGCCATGATCAGCCCTGAAATGAATAAAATTGCCCCTTCAATTCCCCCTCACGCCGCTATCCCCTCTTCCCCTGACCATCCATTTTGGGCCTTCATCGATGGCGGATGGACGATTTGTCCATCCTGTTTTGAGTTAGACCACTCGAAATGCAAGTGCCCATATCTAGCAGCTTCTGATGGTGATGAAAGTTCATCCAACAGCCACCAATCCGCCGCCCACCCTGCGCCAATTCTGGCATGGAATATGATACTACCTCCACCTCCCCCAAAGCCTGTTGCTGCAGCTTCACCTACAGCTACCAATCAGCCTCCACATTGCCTCAGTGCCACACATGAACCTTCCAATAAAGCGTAGGATTGGACCCAAGTCCAATTCAATGCAACATCCAACAAATCAACCAATCCTCAACCATATGCCGATTCCCCAATATAAATTTTGCTAGAACCCATGGTAGTTTTTGGATGAAATTGATGAATCAGGTAATATCATTGAAGAACCATCGCTGCAAGTTGACCAGTTCTGCAATGAAAAATGGGATGCAGAATTCCCCCCTCATTTATATACCCCAAAGCTAAATGCCAAACCATTCCACAGCGACCACCAGCTTGCAGTAGAAGCAGCCGCCACACCAGATTGCTATCTCCTCTGCAAAGCTGCCGCTAAATCAGTGACAGCACTCGCAGGAGGAATTCCACCTCCTGTTATCCCTGAAAATTGTACTTTAAAAACTAAGATCAATGTAAAACAAATACATAAAAATGTCACTGATGCTATCCAGAATGTGGTAACTGTAGCACGGAATAAAAAAGCTAAGATTACCCAAACCAACATTGCAACATTCGTTAAATTACCATATGCCTGCATTAAAGCTGAAAAAGCTTTAGCCGAATATATTACTGCCATTTTTATGGTTGGCAATTGATCAGAAGTACCAATCATAAGCGATATCAAACCACATACTGCTGATGCCCCAACGCCCTTGCTATCTGCCTTGACATGCACCCTACTCTGGGAAGAGATAGCTGCTTCTGAAGATGAGCCCCCCAATACCCCCTCCCCTTCCGCCATGGAGGGATAAGCAGTTTCTGCTGCCCACCTGGTTGGTTGATGTGTTTGGTGTGATTTATTCAATCGCTCATTTAGGCGTTTTGTTTATATCAATTAGTTACGTTATTATTTTAGTATAAGTTTTTAGTTCAGTAATGTCTGTCCCCTGGTTAGCTTACCTCAGTTAAATAAAAAAAAGTAATACCATTGATGGCAGTCTCTTTTATTAACCTGACTTGGGTCTAAGCCTTAGAAAATTGATCAAGACCTATCTCCCCAATTTTCCTTAATTTAGTGTTGTCTAACCAATCTCTGTTTTGGTAATCTCTTCTTTTTATTAGAGTTATTTTTATATTATTAATTATCTAATGCTACCTTTTTCCTCCCTTGTTATTAATATTCTTGTTGTGGTATTCTTGTTCTATTATGAGTTATAAGGGTTTTAACACCTTACAAGGTGGTATTCCTTGATCCTTTTAATGGGTTTTTCTTAGAGAGTTAGAGATACTCTCCTCACATAATTAATGAACATCAACAAACTATGGATGCATGACAAGGGAAACGCGCCTAAGCATTGTCTGAAATCCAGCAGCTCTATCAGATCTAAACCTATCATCTTGATAGATGTTGAGTGAAACTAGGAGGTACAGCATTATGAAATCAATGGAGATTTTACCAAGATCCAGGAAGGTAGGTGCTTGAAGTCAAGTCATGTTAATATATGACTATTTTGGTCAATTTTAATCGTTTTTGACACCTCACTCGTTTGTCTCATTATCTATAGTGGCCATATCACTGTTTGTCACCATTATCGCTACCATCATTGGAGGCACCATTAAGTCTAAAATGGAATCCCCTTCATTAAACACTTCACATGGAAAATCAACCTCTCATATTTATTTTATCAAATGTTTATGGTTAGAACCCTCAAAAGAATATAAATATTACACAGAAGTTTTACATTTCACATAGAGGTTGACAGTGTTATAAGTGGGGAATCACATGGCAATAAGTTAATAAATATGTCTCAAACAAATGACCACCAAAACTATCACTATAAATATTCCGGTAAAAAGAAGCCTTAACCCCTCTTCCAAACGCCACATCTAGAAATAATGCCGGCTCTTATGTGGGAAACATGAGCTCAGCTACTACCTGTCTTGTATCTGATGTTTGGCACTGGAACAATGGTGGTAGACCAATATTTCCATACCTGCCCCTAGCAGGCCATACTACCACATCATTAGAATTGCGGTGCCTTGTAGGCTTTGTTTGCTATATTGGGTATTTAATTATCCCTGAAGGGAACCAAGTCCTTCCTAGGCACATCATTTATAAGACAGGTACATCCTAGAAGGTCTTTAAAATGGCAAAAAGGTGCTTATATCAGTATAATCTTAAGTAAGATGTGAAAAATCTCTTCAGATAATTGCTTAGTAGAAAATCGATATCTGTTATATATATCTTCCACTCATTTCACTATTGAAAGGGCAATTGATATTTTACTATTAACATGTTATTCAAACTAAAAAAGATAAGCTTTTTTAGTCTTTCTTTATTGTTGGCTCTATAATCAGTTCAATATGTCAAATGGCTTCCAACCATCTTCAGTTAGTCTATAGTCAACTCTTCTTGTGATCAGCATTATACAACCTTATAGATGCTAATATTGTGGAAAGATTTTATGGTATTCCAGGCAAAGGTTGTGGCTTTTTCCCTGTTGATAATCACCTTATGGGGAAATTTGTAACTTGCAGACATTTTTTAAAATATAATCTGGGGTGTTTTATAAATATAAGATTTCTCAGTCTCTGCAGGAGTGATTGCTGGCTATTATGTAGATGAAATACTTGTGTTTTTTCCTAACAGGGGTGTATAGAAGGATTTTGATAATAATTGGAAATAATTTTTTTTATTTTATTTATTGTGAGGAAGGCCGACCATGGGACGGACACTTCCAAATTTGACTTGAGAGAGACAAAACTTAGTAACAGGGAAGGCACCCCAGAGAAGCGATTTTATCTCTTGTTGCCAGCGGGAACGCCACTTATGGGGAGGGGGAGGGAACGTGTGAAGGGGCCGTAGCCACAATTGAACACGTGTGGAGGAAAGGGTCTGATTTGATGAACCAAACTGGGAACCAGGAGGAGACCAGCTGTTGGCGACGCGGTGGGAGGTATCCAAACATCCACGCCTGAAAGTGGTCCACCAAATGAGACCAGAATCTGTGGACAGCTTCTGGGAGGGTGGGGGTGGAGCCTGCGATGGCATCTAAGACAATCGTGTGGATGGTCCACATGGCGATTGCAACCACCAGAGCATGGAGGGAGGGTGGAAGGGAGGAGGCCATTGATAGAGCAAACATATCTCTTGACAGACTGAAGGGATGTATTTGATCCTGGCCCAGCAGACGTTGAACTTCGCGCCATATCACTTTAGAGGTAGGACACTTCTCCAGGCTGTGGAAAAGCGTTCCATACTGGCCACACACGACGCAGGATGAGTGTAAAGCGTTAGAGCGCTCAGCTGTATGGTACACCTGCCTCAGGTAGCGCCACACATGGGAACGGATTTGAGGTTGCAACAGAGGATGGTGTGCGTATTTCCAGATAGTTTTTTGGGTCTCAATGGAGTAAGGGATGTCCATCATGTCCAGGTAGTCCACCCTGGATAGGACTTGGGGCCGTGTGAGGATCACGCCATCTTGGATGGGTAGCCCCTGTGCCTCTTGTGTGAACTGAGGATAGGGGCGGCCTCTCTGGGCTGTGTGTCCACTAATACGAATTCTCCACTCTGCGCTTCATATGGAGAGTAGAATTCGTTTGTAGTGGGTTTTAGTCCCGTGAGGACCTGTGGCCAATGGGTGTGAAGCCAGGTATTTCATCAGGGAGTGAGGGTTCAATGGATTATTGAGGCCCAAGGCACGGGAGAAGTTGGAGCGGGCCGCATGGGACCAGTGTTGGGAGGGAAGCGTAGGGGTGGTGACAGTCGCAATCCAGGTGCCCAGGATCTTGGCAGCATGGGCTTTGAAGTCAAGCAGGCCCATGCCACCATGATGATGAGGGCCAAACATGACCTTTAGCCATACTGGTGGTGGGCGGCCTGACCAAAGCCATCCTTGCAGCAGGACATACAAGGATTTGAAAAAGCTTGGGGAGAAGGGGATGGCGTGGGCTCCAAACCAGACTTTGGAGAGGATTATAGAGTTGGCTAAAACAACCCTGCCAGTAAGGTAAGTAGGGTGGGCTCTGAGGGAGGCGATGCGCTTCGTCACGTTGTCTAGAATATGACTCTCCATTACTGCTGATGTGTACCCGCCTGCCTCCACCCACTTGCCCAAATGGCGGACCAGCCCTATGGTGGGGCGTGGCACGAAGGGGAGCACCAGTGGGGCGGTGTGGGGTAAGCTGGGAGGGCGGGCACATGTGTGAGCAGATGGGCTGGGCTGGGCGCTAGTTGCTGGGGCCCAGAAGGTTTGATACCGACCAAGGAGGAAGATTTTGGTTTTTGAAGCGTTCAGTGCAGCGTTACTTACCCGGGAATACTCCTGGATGAGAGCTTCAAGTGCGCGTGCGTCTTTATTATTAGACACCCCTTCCACACAGTCATCTGCAAACGCCATCATCTTGACTGGGGCTTGGCCTGGCACATGGACCCCAGTGAGTTGGGCATTCACGTTTCGAAGTAGTGGGTCAAGGCTGAAGTTGTATAAGAGTGGGCTAAGGGGGTCCCCTTGTCGCAAGCCCCTTTGAGGGCGGACTACTTCCGCTAGGAAGCCAGGGCCACATATTGCCATTGTTGCAGATTCCGTGAGCAGCATCACCCAGTTGGTGAAGTGAGGGGGTAAGCGGAATTGATGGAGGCAGGCTCTGAGTTATTCCAAGTTTACTCTATCATAGGCCTTTTGTTGGTCCAAGAATACAAGTGCCCCAGAGGCTGTGGACTAGCATGCGTTAGCCACAGAGTGCACTTTGTCCCAAATCAACCTTCTGGATATGAAACCGAATTGTTCTGGGGAGATGGTGGCAGATGCTACAATCCCTAAACGGTTAGCCATGATTTTTGTTAAAATTTTCTGTATCCATGTTAGTTAAAGAAATGGGGCGCCAGTTGGCTAAGTCTAGCTTGTCCCCTTTCTTGAAGAGTGTGATGGTGAAGGCCTCTTGTCCTCCTGGTAGGAGGCGCGTTTCCAGAAGGCTCTGGTTAAGTGAGGCAAGCAGTAGTGGGGATATATATTTAAAGTACTTTTTATAGAATTCATATGGAATGCCATCTGGGCCTGGGCATTTCCAGTTTGGTGCACTGCGGATGGCTGTCCATAATTCGTTCAGAGTAATCAAATTCATTATTTCCGGGTATTGGGAAATGGTGCAGATGTGGGTTCTGTTGATAAATCTCACCACTTCAGCTGGCTGAATTGGATCAGATTGGTATAACTCGAAGTAATACTTTTATGTTTTGATTGCCACTTTGGCTGGTGTATCCGCGATGGAATCATCCAATCTTTGCACCTGTGTGCAGGCCACGCTCTGGCATGGTGCAAAAACTTTTAAAAAAAATATGCGGTGCACTTGTCGCCTTCTATAATGTGTTTGGCCCTGTACTGAACACAAACCCGATGTTTGTGTTGCCTTTTGAGCGCGTTGAGGTGGGCAGCTGCCTCCGCCCACTTCAAGCCCCATGCAGGGCTGTATCCTGTGGCTGGGATGTTGGACTCCAGGTGTGCCAACTCTGCCAGAGCGTGCGAGATGACGGCTGATGTGTCTCATGAGCGTTGGGAGGAGAGGTGGCGAGAGTGGCGGATAGTATCCTCTTTGAAGGCTGCCCATGTGGAGATGGGGTCCGCACAAAACGGTGTAACAAACTCTTTTGCCAAAGTTGCTGATTCCACCCAAGTGGAAAATCCTGGTGACGCAAGTTTAAGAGCGGAGTTTGCACCAATGTGGGGCCTTAGCCACTGTGACAGGTAGGTGGTAGGTTATTGAGACCAGACGGTGGTCAGAGAATTCAATTTTTGTTGTTTTGAAGTGGGAAATGTGGGGTTGGAATTTTGCCGGTGTAAGGATAAGGTCAATGCGGGACATGGACCTTAATTGGCCGTTATGAATGTGGGGGCGCGTCATGTTTTTAAGCTTCAGGGCTCGCCATGGCAGCGCATCCATTAACCCTAGGGTGGCCTTTAGAACGCGAAGTTCTATGTGACCTGGGGGGCGTGGGAGGAGGAAGGCCAACAGTCCGCTGGTGTGTTTAGCCAACAGTTCATGTTGCCAACTATGAAAGGGTTTGAGGGTAGTGGGAGGGATTTGACTGATGAGAAAAATTTCCAACGCTCTCATGCACAGGTTGGGGCATAGATGTTGATGATAGCATGTTCCACGTCAGCCCATGAGAAAGTGACAATGAGGACTTGGCCATTGAGGAAGGTTTTGATGATAAAAATTTGAAGAATTTGTTTCTCCAAACTAGCACCCCACAGTGCTCTGACCAAAAGGATAGGGATGGGAGGAGCATGGTTTTCCAAGCATCCTCGGAACCTCGCAGACAGTGGAACTCCTGGATGGCCAGGATATCCATGGTAAATTTTGTTGTAAAAAACTCAGTTTCCTAGCCCAGGATGGCGAGGCCTTGAGTCTGGCAATATTCAACGTCCCTAAAGTGAAGGTTTCCCCCATCACACCTTAGGTGCAAGGGGGTGGGCACCTGAACCCACTAGCCTCCTCTAGATCCCCACGGGCCTACATGGCAGTGTGGGTGTTTACAGCAATGCTATTGGTGGTTTTGTTGATTTTAGCAGAAAGGTTCGCGTTGGCTTTTGCCTTTGCTTTTTGTTTCCCAGACGTTGAACAAATTTTTTGTGGTGCGGATGAGTTTGGTGCACCGTCAAGTGGGTCAAAAAAAATTTTCAGTTGGGATAGGTCCCAAGTCAGTTTTGACTGGAGCTTGGGTGCAATGATTGGGTGAAATCAAGTCACCCATTGGATCCTCAGATTGGGTGGCCCAATCAGCATGGGCTTCCCAATCTGATTGGTTGATGGATTCCTGAGTTGCTTCCACCGCAAAGGTCTCCATGTCCTCCTGGCGTTGGGAGTGTGGGATAGCGGTGGTGACTTTGGCCGCTTCCTTGGCTGTGGCCCTGCGGGCCTGATTGGCCTTCTTCTGCTCTTGTGGGTAATAGGTTTTACCAGTAGGTAGCAGCCTTGTGCTCCCCACGGGAAAGCCTCTTTGGTGCTTGCAGTTGGTTCATAGTGCGCCTCTCCGCTGGCCATGGCCACCAAGGGGTGCTCTTGGAATGTGATGCCCTCCTTGGTGGGGCATGCATGTGCCTTATGGCCAAATGCATCACAGTGGGTGCAGATGGGGGGCGCTGTCCACGGTTACCCAGAAAGGGTGGGTGGTATGCCCTTCAATATTGATATATGTGGAGTGTGGGATCTGGGTTAGGTCCTTCACAATCTCCTCAGTTGGGGTTGGAACTGCAATGGCTTTTCTGGTGCACAGGTGTGGCATCATCGTAAAGCATTGCATCTCAAAAAATTTTATTTCGCCATAAATGGTGAGACCATCTTTCAGGTTTTGCTCCAAAATGGCACGTTTTACTGTAGTAGGCAAAAAGTCAAACGTGAGGAAAATTTGGTTGGATTTTGTCCATCTGGTGCATTTGGTTTTGACAACCTTTTGCCCTTTTGGGGAGGTCAATCACTACGTGCACTGCAGCAGCTTTGTCTGCTGCCTCCTTGTTCTTGAAACTGAGGTCCAGCCAACCACATGACATAGAGTGAGGTGTGACATACACTGCGGTCAGGAAAAAAGTGTGCACAACCCCACAAAATTTTTCCCATAGAGCTGTTTGTTGGATGTCCAGAAACACACAGGCTCCATATTCCACCAACGAGAGTGGTTGAGAGTGCGGCGTGTTGATGTACTGGTTGCATCGCGCTTGCCAAGTGAGGATTTCTGGGGAAATAGTGACCGCCAGCTTTTTTTAATTTTTTCTCTACCCCACCAGTTTCTCCGGGGCGTTTTTGAACGTTTGAGGCCGCGGGCCTACCACATGCTCCTCTTACCTTACTTGCCCAACTGTTCCCTGACATGGGCGCAGACTAATCTCCTCTGTGAGATTATCAAACTAGAATCAGACTTGAATTGAATAAGTTGCAAAAGTGATTGCAACAAGAGAGAAAAAATATTAATTGGAAATAATCTCAAGACCATAAAAACTTATCTATAGTGAGATGGGATGTAGGTTTTATTTGCTTCCTGAAGATATTTAAAAAATGATTATTGGTAAAAAAAACTATGTATGAAATTGAATCTCTTGAGTAGCATAAAACTGGTTTGATTTTGTATTGCTCCATTTAGTTGACAGCATTACTGCCCAGATTATCTTAGACTCATTCAACTTAACCTCTTTTTGTAAACAAAATAACGTATGGAATTATATTAACTGATAGGATATGTACCATTGGTTGGGTTTCATTATTTAAAGCGTTGGGCCTCTCCTATTAAAGCACTAGTGGATTTACCCGGCATTACTTTGTTTGTCTATTATTATACAATTTTAACTAATTAATATAGGTTTAATTATATAGATATCATGAAACCGCTTACTAAAAACCATTGAACATATCAATATGATTAATCACCAACCCGCTTACTCAGTTCAGATAACCTATAAAATCAATCAAAAATCACCAACCATTTATCCAAAAACAATTAAATCTATAAACTAATCTAATACCATCAATTCTCCTGTAAAAGCCAAAGAGCCTATTACTTTAACCAAAACCCATCAACCACTTGGCCAAAATCTATCAAATGTAAGAAAATAAAATTTCATCAACTCCTCAGCAAAATAAATTAAGCTTTACAAAATCAACCATAAATCACTAACACATAGCTAATTCAATTTGAATTTCAAATCAACCAAACCACTAACCATTTACCCAAAACATTTGATCTATCAGATTGACCAAAAATCACAAATCACTCAGACAACTACAAATAAACATACTGGATCAATCATTATTACTAAATTGTTAAGAAAACATTTCTATATATAAAATTAATATGTGTATCTATGTGAAATTATCTAGTATAGATAAACGTCAACTACTTGGCCAAACCCCTTGAACTTTTTGATTTAACCAAATTTACCAATCACTCACCCAAAACTAATTAAGCTAACAAATTAATCAAAAATACACCAACCACTCATTTATAGTTGAACTAACTGTACTATTTAATTATCATATTATAGTGGTGTTACCTGGCGTTACTGAGGTTTAATAAACAAACAACTTGAAATAAGAATTTATATTTTATTTATAGGTAGGCGAGGTTTGTATATACTGTCAAGTAAGAAAATACAGATATGAATTTCTAGAAGTGCTGTTCAAATGGAAAACTTATTCTTAGGCTGTTAAAGCCACATTATTCTAATTTTTTAGATTTTACTGTAAGGCTTGCTTGTAAGCCACATTTTTATTTATCTCCTGAAGCCACAAAATGAAAATTCTAAGTATTATTATTTTTAAGCATGCCATATACATTAGGCTATGAGAGAAGCCAAATATTTTGTAATTCACGCCTGCAAACTTAAGGGATTGTCCTTTTGCTTTGTTGATGGTCATTCCAAATTTCAGTCTAACTGGAAACTGAACTTGTTTGAAGCTAATTGGGAGGTTGTTTAGATTCAATGGTATGCAAGGTATTATTATGTCCTCTCCTTTTGCCTTTTTGTTAATACTTTGTATTCAATGACATTTTAACAAAATATTTTTGACAAAGAAACGTGTTCCATTGCATAGTTTTGATGGGTCCAGATTCTAAAAAGACTTATTGGCGATTCTTCCTTCATAATCAGGATTAGAGAAGCTTTCCAGGTATCTCAATGGAGTTTATAAATTTCAGTGAGTAATTAAAGGCATCATTGGTGCACAATGCAGAGATAAATGAATTGTATGTGGTTGCAGTGCCTGGTATTTGGTTCAGTATCTGCTCGTTAATTTGATTCAAGCTGTCATTTTTGGGGGTCCATGATGGCTCTCTCATATAGCCAATCATGGCTTCTGAATTTTTGGCTATGTTTGAATATATGTTCTGGATTAGCTGCTCAATGGATGACATTAATTGGCACAAATTTTTAAGTTAACATGATATAGCCTGTCTTGGATCAATGAGAAAAGTTGCACAGCCAATCTAAAGCAATTTCACTTCAAATTGCTGTGCATTTTTTCCTTGATAATTAAAACCCATATATCTTTTAACAATTGGATTAACTTTATTTTTCCCGCAGAGCTGGAGCTTTGAGGCAGGAGTAAGCTCATCAGCAGTTGTTGACTGTGAAATTACAGGCAGCGTTTGGAAAAAATCACCATCCAGGACCAAAGTCCCTCCCATCAGTTCACTCCTTCCTTTTAGGCCTTATAGTGTATGGTTAAGGATTTAAATGATTTTTGTATGCCATTGTGCACTGATCCAATACAATAAATTTGCATAGTTTAAGTATTTGAGCTTTATCAGTGCTCTTGAATATATTGCAGACAGGGTTCTCATCTGTAGAAACATTAAGAGTTAACTTTAAAGCTGAGTGGGTTGTTCATCCTCCACCCATTAGGGTGGCCGCTATGCTAGATGATGCTATTGCAAGTGCTATCTCCTGCCACATGCGTATAACAGCCAGTATGAGATCTATGTAGAATGTTTTGCTTGTTGTCAGGAGAGTGTCTGTTACCCACTTGTTCCCAGAGAGGTGGTGCTGGATGCACAGCAACACCACCAGGAAATTAGTCATTAGAAAGGTTATCACTAGAGCACCGCATAGGGTGCTGGAGCAAAAGGGACCCAGGGCATGGGTGTACAACGCGGTATATGGTAGTAGAAAGCTAATAAATAACAAAACTTGGTGTGACCCCAAAGGGTAATCTATACCTTGTGGAGATCTGTGCTGTAGTGCTTTGGTGCCTCAATCAGGAGTGGACTAGGGCTGCCCAGCGGTACACCAGATTCAGTATATATTTTTGTTAAAATAAAATGAGCAACGTTGATGGAGACCTCCTTGAAGAGGTCCCTGCATATGTTCAACCAAGGAACCTATTAATAACGGAAAGCTAACTGGGGATTTTATTAGGAGGGCGAACAATGAGGAAAGTTGGACTCATAGAAACATTCATAAACAATGGTGGGTGAATCATCAGTTGGTAGAAATGGTGCAAGCCTAAGTGACCCAATAGGCGCACCCTCCTATTGACCAGGGTACTGTAGCTCGAGATTGACCAAACTTAAGTTATTGATTGCAGGCAAAGCTGACCTGATTTAGCAATATCAAAAATTGAACGGGTTTCAAAACTTCATTCACCAAGCAACCAAATTGAACCATCATTATTAGTGATTTAGCTAAAGCGTTTCAACGCCCTTGCTATAATACAGGGCTGAGCATCACGCACATCCCCAAGGACAACCTAGGCATATCTTGCCTGAGGCCAGCGTTGGTCCAGGGTATGTTTGAGGTCAGGGAGGCCTGCTAACTTACCTTTTGGCCTCCCGATGACCAGCTTTATCCTTACAGTTGGTTCCCTCAATCATGTCATTTAGCCATGACACCTGTGCCTCCAGGTGCATTTAAGGAAATTAGGCCAACACTTGATGTTCTAATGCGTTCCATGATGGTATTATACACTTTTCTCTAGTCATCAACCAAAAAGTGGGTAATTTTTTCACATTTTGTGCAAGCTCTTTAATATTATTGTCGCAATCCCTTATGACTTCAGTATATAAAGGGCTGAGGTAACTTCTCATAGGAGCTTGTACTCCCAGCTGGAGCAGTGTCTTGCCAAACTTGATATGCACTTGGCTTTAAAAGATTAGTGCCTTATTAAATATCTGTGGTGAAAAATCCATTTTCAGGTCAGTGAGAGTTTTATGGGTATTATTGTGATTGGTGCTAATGCGTCAACTACAATTGCATAGGTTGGAGATTTTGATATAAATAAATAAAGAACTGTATGTAGACAGTAACCCCAATGGCAGAGAACAACAAAGTATCGTCAAAGATTTATACTATAACAGCTAAAACTAGTTCAGTGAAAAAGATGATACCCATAATATCGCATTCCCATCATAATAAACTTCACACTATGGTACCAAGACGTGCATAGTTAACTGGAAAAATGGTAATATCATTGGCTTGGATTTTAGGGGATAAACCCTTGACGATTACTAACAAGGCTGGGCAATGGAAAATATTGTAAAGGGAAATAAACAGCAATAAACTAAGATTTACAAAGCTTTACTACCTTGTAAATTGATAAGGGAGGACTAAGAAGTGACTAAGAGGAAATTTCCGGTGGAGTGGTAGAAATTTGGTCCTCAATAGCTATACAGCTACATAAATAAACCGGGGCGCATGGGCAAAATAATGCGTCATGTCTTAATTCAATGAATTACCATCGATACCAGGTTATCCACCATAGCTTAATGCAGCAGATGAATATTGCAACAATCCCTGAGGAGTTAAATCCTTAGTCTAAAATAGATAAGATAATATATAGAATGGTTGGTAAAACAGATTGCAACTGTTCCACCCCACTTGACCAAACATTCTAGTACAGAATGAGCGAAGCTAGATGGTGACTAGAAAGGTTAGGCCGCTAAACAAGTCAGCACATAAACATAAGCAATTATCTTATGTTTCTGAATGTTCACTGGATAAGAGTGGGTGTTTTCTAATGAAACCTTAATTTCTCTATGGTGCGGGTAGATGTCCCCAAGGCGGCATCAGGATCCTTTTAAATTGGTGGAGTGGTGGAAAGTCTTGCCATACATAACTTCAGGAATTTGCAAAGTAAAATGCATCCATAGGAGGGCCTGATGCTCTGGGTTAGTAGTGTGTTTTTGTACTTCACAAGGAGGAATGTCGTTGCATTTTGTAACTCAGTGTGTAAAATTTAGAGGACTTCAGCTCACCTAGTGATAGTAAATCTGAACAATTCCCCCATTATATTCAAAATTCGCAAAAAAGAGTTTGGAGGGATAGTCAGGCAGAGTGGCAGATTCAATTTCTGCTGGCACTGGAAGCTGCGTAAGTACAGTATACACAATATCCGCTGAGCTATACTCCACATCTGATAAGCAATCCGCTAAACTTTGAAAAAGATGATACTTCATTATTATTATAATCATCTGAGCATTCTATAACTGCATCTTTCAGGCACAGTTCATCAGTAGCGGAATCCTGATCATAATAAAAGGGACATGTTTGTCTACATCCAAAGTATTATCTTCAAAATTGGCTTTCAGTCCGAATTTCCTCATAAAAGAGGCCCCAATAAGAAATTCATGATTTTTATATGGTAAGATAATAGCGGGAGCAGATAAAATTTTGTGTGAAACCCCAGCGTCAAGGAGCTATATTCTCTAGGGAAATTGTAACATTAGTGTCACAGATGCGGCTAAGAAGAACTAGACTGGGCTCCCAGTCAGGGTGCGCGAGCACCCAGTGGAGGGCCCAAAATGCCAGAGGCATAGCGGTCTGAGCGACTAAGATAAGTGGGGATCTATGGGACATGTGAGGGAAGCAAACGTTCAATATCATACTGAAGGCCCCAAGGCAAACCAGATGGTTGCATTGGGGGCAACTGCAAGTCTTATGGGAGCAACCCCCAAGGGTGGGAGAGGTGGGGAGGAAAAAGACTCATCCAGGGATTGCAGTTGCTGGCCTTCAGAACTTGAAGGGGAGGCGGCACAGAGACCGCCACGTAGTTAGGAATGTGGGTAGAAGTGGAGGAAACCCCATGAGAGGGGCGGGGACTGAGTTTTCTCAGATGGGGACACTCAAAGTCCCACTGGTGAGCTGGACCCATAGTGGCAGGGGCAGCTATCAGAGCCAAACCCACTCTCAGCAGGCCAGGGATGCCTTGAGACTGATCCCCCTGGGGAGCAGACTTGGTGGACTTGACAGCTAAATAAACAGATGGGCTCCATTTAATGGACGCGAAGAAATGAACGGAACAGGGGGCTCACCTTTGGGGCAGGCTGGATTACAGCATCAACCATACACTGCCTCATGGTGGGATCAAGTGACTGGATAATCCAGTCTGCAAACATCATGAAAAGGATCTGAGCAACGGCGCACTTTGTCAGATTGAATGATGTATTCATGTAAAAATATTTGTTAAGAGCGGACATAGTCCACAACAAACTAAGCGGATACACAGATTTTATTTCAACAAGGTAAAAATAATAAACTGAAAACTGCCCTCGGTGGGGCCAGTTGCCTTTTAAATGGTTCAATAGGCATAGGGAGGAGTTGGGGGATTGGTTGTTCATGGAATGGGGAGGGGATTCATTTGCTAACTCCGAGGGGGGTGACAGGCAGCTCCCAATTTCGCAGAAGCTTAGAAAATTTTTGCAAATTTTCCCAACTTCTTGTGACCAAGCCAGATTGATGCTGCCAATCCAGGTCCCAATGACTTGACTTGGCCAATTTGCACATCTTGGCCATTTTGGATTTGTCTTGGAAGGCAGGGGTCATGGATCAGGCTCATTGCAATTTGGTCTGATCCCATGATTGGGCGGCTCACATGATCTAAACCTCCTGGAACTGCCTTGGAATGTTAGACCCAATGATCTGAGCCATTTGCACCCGGGTTTCCAATCTGAGCTGTGTTCCAATCTGGCTCCTGAACCCAGCTGGCCTGAACCGGGCCCCCAGTCCAGAAATTACTGGCCAGGCTCTGATACTGAGAATTGCAATTTTCCCAATTTTTCCCCATGGCTGGCCTGAGGGAGTGGGTGGCCTCTTGTTTCCAAGCCCCTAACGTGAACCGCCTCCTGCAGACCCCTCTATCAATCCTACCAGGATTGAAGAGGAGGGAAGGGGTGGGAGTGGGGTGGCTTTGGGGAGAAAAGCTGTCACCAAGCGCTCGTCTATCACGTGGGCGAGGTCACCCAGCTGTGACAGAGATTCCACAAGAGCCTTGGGGCCCCTCTTCATCTTGAAAGGGTGCTGAACCCTATCCAGCTTTAAGGGCTGGTCCCCAAGACTTACAGTTAGGGCCCATAGTGCCATATTCTTTGCAGTGGTCAATATTAGGTTTGGTCTTTAATTTTTCAAGTTATGAAGATACAATGTTGATGGGTGCTCCACTGCCCATGATTGTATGAACTGGTTGGTTTTACACACTAATATCTATGTAAGGGTCATCAGCATGTTGATCTGGTCTAGTGAAGGTATTAATGTCAATTGTATCAACTTGACTTAAATAATAAAATATATCATTATTGGCATCAGGCCGCAAAGCCATATCAACCTCTGGGGTTATATTTGTAGGTTTGGTTCCCCAACAAACGTTCTTTCTGTTGAATTTAACACTTGATCTAAGTTTTTGCTTTTTTGGCATAATTAGAATATCCCTATTCTACTATGCCACAGCTTTTCAAAATCCTTTTCAGTGATGGTGGCCAGTAAATGGATACTTGACTCTTTTTGAATAGCTTGGTATTTGGAGCTCCAAAAGTAAGGGCACAGCGCTGGAGGTTATTACTATCTTAGTAATGGTAATCTTTTAATTCAAAACAGGTGACATGGCCAATAAACTACAATACTTTTTCTTTCTCGTTGAGCCCCATAGTAAAAGCAATCAGTGAAGGTCAAAAGTTTGTGGAACTAATAAATTCATTATCAAGACCAGTTAAGTATGGTTATAAGTGGTTTCCATAGATATTTCTAAAAACTGCTCAAAGCATGGCGGGATGTGATCTATGCGTCGTAGTGTCTCAGACCCTGCACCCCATACAATACTTGAGCCCCATAGTAAAAGCAATCAGTGAAGGTCAAAAGTACAAGTCCCGGTTTAAAGTTAATAGCAAGGAAAACGGTTTTATGGCTCTATCATTAATTTAGCTCTACCAAACTCATCAATAATGATATTGCTAGCGCTGAGATAATTTATACCAGCTTCAGTAATTTTTGGAAACACTAATTTTTAGCTATAAGAACTAATAAATTCATTATCATGACCAGTTAAGTATGGTTATAAGTGGTTTCCATAGATATTTCTAAAAACTGTACATAAGTGTGAATAACCTGCCTATTGAATATGGGCAAGTTGACAGGGTTAGCTGAGATAAAAGGCACCTTAGGAACAGACCGTTCAGAGTTAATTGAAGCAGCAGCCTCCATGAAAGGGCTGGCAGTAGCAACGGCTACAGGACAGCTACTAACACATTTGGATCTTGAATTCCAACTTCATCTGTAGAGTCTTCAGAAGTAGAAGCTGATGAATCAGCATAGCGCTATGCCATGTTGAGATTTCTCCCGCATTTCCAGCTTCCTAGGTTAGAGAATCTGATGGTTCACTAGGGGATAAGTCCCGTTAGAGGATAATTGAATATTAGTTGATTTTGATATCAGTTTAATAATGTTAGCGGATTTTTGGGTAATTCACTGGATTTGGATTTGCTGGGGTCAATCCATTTGAATTCTGAGATTTTTCTGGGCAGATTTGCTGGATATATTGATTCATCTGGTAGTTGGTCAATGATTAACTATTAGATGTGCTGATTGGGATCAGTCTAGGTTTCATCAATGACTGATTGCAAATTAATTTAGAAGTTTTGATGCAAGTGATGCCACCTGAACTAGCAAATTGACCAACTAGTTTACAACCTGATAAAATGGTAAAAAGGCTTATTACCTAAGCAGGTCACTAGCTAAATGTGGTTGGTTAGCTGTGATTAAGTGGAAATGGTAGGGACACATTCTCCTGCTCTTTGTAATTTAGGCTTCTGGGATGTACAACGGTGGAATCCTTAGCCCAATGGAGAAGACCATTGCTGGAAGAGACCTCAAAAGGAAATTCAACAGCAATGGATGTCATTTTCTTATTAAGGCGCCAATAGAGTAGTTGGGCACCAAATTTTCCTTATATATTCCCAGTTTTAAAAAAATAAAGCTGATCAAATTTTATATAGTTCTATTCATTTTTAGTTTACTGTTGTAGCACAGTAATTGTTGACTCTTTTGATTAATAATGAGTAAGGACTGGATATCTTTAGAAGAGAAGCAGACCCTTAAAGTAGATCTCTGAAAACTCAGCGTGATGGGAACCAAGGCTAAGAACCTCTGAATCCAGGATTGTATTAAGTTCCGCTTGAAGAGGGAAGAATTATATATTTTTTTCAATATCATAATCATCAAGTGGTGCATTCCAAGTTTAGCAATTGTTAAAAGCTGGGACTGGTGGCTACTCTTCTTCAGGAAAGAGTACCAATTATTAAAGTCAGTATTTGTTGAGTATAGTTCCTAGAGATTAACTGCACAGGTTGAATATGTGCACAATTTGCGTTGCTTGATAGTAGTAGATATATATGGGCAATAATAGTATGACAACTATTATCCATATCTAAATAAATAAACCAGATGTGGTCCAACGCTAAACTTAAAATGATCCACGATGTACTAATTAGATTGACAATTGGGGACTGCTTCCTTAGACTTGCTGAACTTAATCCATTCTCAGATTCAGAGGTTCCCAGCCTTATTTTCTGTCACGCTGAGTCAGTGGAGATCTACGTCAAAGGTCTGCTTCTCTTCTAAGGATAACTGATCCTTACTCTTTATCACACAAAAGAGTCCACAATTCTTGTACTACAGCAACTATTTAACTGAAGATAAATAGAACTTAATAAGTTGGATTCAGGGTACGATCTGAACTGATCTGCTTTATTAATAAAATTACCAGGGAATTTATAGGGAGAATTTGGCGCTCAACTCCTCAGTTGGCGCCTAAGCTATGAAAATCAGCTGATGCCATTTTATTACCCTGCAAAGTCTCTTCCAGAAATGGTCTTCTCCATCAGGCTAAGGATTCCTCCATTGGACATCCCAGAGACCTGAAAACGGAAAGAGCCAGAAAACGTGTCCCTAATGTTTCCGCTCAATCACAGAAAACTGACCACATTTGGCTAGCGAACTGCTTAGGTAATGAGACTCTTTACCCGTTATATCAGGTCACAAACCAACTGATTTACTTTCTAGTTGCATGTGGAATCACTTACCTCACAACTGTTGATTAAATTCCCAAACAGTAAGTGATGAAACCTGACTAATCCCAATTTGTACACCTTATTATTAATCAACAATCAACTATCATATGCCCCAATTTTGTTGGCAACTTTGCCAGACAAAATTATTAAGCATTTGCACAGATTGAACCTCAATAAATCCAAACCCAACATAATTACCCAAAATCCCCAGACATTATCAACCCAAAATTGAGATCAACTGATATCCAATTCATTTGCTAACAGAACTTATCCCCTAGCAAACCAGTAGATAGCCTAGGAAGCTGAAAAGGTGGGAAAAAAACTCAACAGTGTTGGACCAATTATCAACCTTGTTTGTCTATACTCAGCTAAAAGTAATACTAGACATACTGTTATCAATGATATATCCTCATTAGTATCAATCTACACGAATAGTGCATATAAGAACTGAACCTATGTTGTTAATCTCTGTGGACTAGTATCAACAAACCAGATTTTAACAATTGGTTTTCACTACTGGGGTAGTTAAATAAGATAATCTAATTCTAAAGAATTCATTTCCATGATGTCATACAAGTATGATCTAAGAAAACTATGGACAGAATTGGCAACCAACAATAAGAATGCCTTAATTTGGCAAATCATAGATAATACACTGCTCTAGAGGAGAGTTACTAAGAGCAAAGAAGAAGTAGTAGAAGCTCTATAATTCAGCAATGATCTACTTGGCAAAATAACGTCCCTAAAGAAGAAATAAGAAGGGCTGATTAGGGAAGTTTTATTCCTGAAAAAAATGCAAAGTGGATCATGTGTAATTATGCTTGCTCAGCTCAGATATAAAACATTTTTTAAAACTAGTCAAATAAAAGAAAACCCATAAATAAGAATGTGAACCATATGTAACAAAATCTTTCTTTCACTTTAATACCTAAATTAAAGCCAATTTCAGATTTTTAAAAAAGTTACAAAATATGACCGCTCAAATGAGCTAAAAACTCACCAAAATCAATGCAATACAATGCTTGCTGCCACAGCTCAGGGGAGAGGTGTGCCGCCATCTGGCATCTTTTGGCCACCGCTAAAGCGCACCTGGGCTGGCACTGCTAGCCCTCCCAATGCTAACAGGTGTTAAGTCCCCCCTCAGGACTTGGCCCACCACCTTACAAGCTCCCAAGCAGTGCTCTAGAGCCCTTTGGTGCTCCCATGGAGCAATTTTCGTTTTGGCCTCTGGGTCAAATATGGGAATCTTTTCCCATATGCAAGAACAGCCATCATTTAGATGGCCACAGCAGTTTTAAACCCACCATCTATATTGACTTTCGCCCCTTATATGGAGTATTTTAATTTTGGCTTCCATTCAGAAGCTGATGTGGAGGCAGCATCTAAGCTGCCAATAATTTATAAAAAAGTCCTGATTCTCACTGTTTTCTCGCGGCTCCCATAAGAGGTCACTTTGGCGGTTCAGTTTGCCAGATTACCATCGTTTCTCTCCCCCAAACGCCTTCTCCACAAACTGATGGATGGTTTGGCCATTTACAGCGCAGACCCCATCTTGCAGTTTGTGGTTCATAATGAGATGAGCAGTTGGCAGAGACTCACGCCTTTGCAACAATCCACCATTTCCATCACAACACTCACCTCACAATTCTCCCCTGAACTGTGATCAGATCTGCACCTGATCACACTTTTTGAGCACATGTCAAAAACAATCGTGCCATATGCCCTTGTGCTTTAAATTGGATCATTTGAAGTGCAAGTACCCTGTGGCTTCCCCTCCACTGCTTCTGCCACTCCTCCTTCTGGCTTTGGGCCAGCTGCTTCTAAGCCCAACTTTTTTGAGTGGCGCGTGATCCTCCCACCCCCAACCTCGGCTAATCCTGGCGCTTCTTCAAAAGCAGCAGTTAAAAAATTTAATCCTTTAAAAAAATTTGTTGAAATTACATAATCCTGAGCTGATGGCTGAGACAGCTTTGGCTGAGCTGCTGTGGTCAACTGTTCACAGCCAAGCAGGATCCGCCACTGCACTGACTCTGGTGTCTGGTCCATCATAAGCCAATTTAAATCCATTCAAAGTGCTCAAATGGAGTAATGATACATAATGGCTTTATAATGTTAAGCCAAACTCACCTTGGAGGAATTTTTTGTAAATCCTCCCAATTTGCACCCCGGCACTTTAGATTTAAAAACGACTTCCCTGCTTATAAAAACATTAAAAAAATAGCAGTAGAGGCAGCAGCTGCTCCTGCCAACACCCTCCTCCGCCAGCAACTCCATGAGGCAATGGAGCCCCTTGTCGATGGTATTCCCATCCCAAATTTCTCCTATGATTTTGATGAGGATGTGAATTCAAATTGAGGAGCTCAATTTTAAAGAAAGCTGCACTTGCATCGTTGTAGCAAAAACTTCTCTGTTTGACCCCAATTACCCCCAAACTTGCCAGCACATCAAGTCTTTCACTTGTGTGCCTGCTCTCATCACTTTCACTGAGCATCAACTTGCTCAATACATTGAGGCGATGGACACCACCGGCCTCATTAACAAAGAAAACCCACATTTATATCTCCTTATACCACATGTCGCTGATGCCCCAACCCCTATGTTGTCTGCCATGGTCTGACAGCTAAAGCGGGCACTGGAAAAAAGTTTCCTCAAAGCTTCATCATCTTCTGATATAATTTCCTAGGCTGATAACTTATGGTTATAATAAGAATTTTATTTATAATAATCCCTTTATTTGGCTTATGCGCAAATAAAGATGCATGGCAGCTCCCCCTTTTTTCGTTGGGCACCATTAGTGCTAAAAAACCGTATGTGGCAAATGATACTGAAGAAAATACTTCAAGTACCCATTTGGGAAGTTGATGACTCCTCAAATTTTGCTGACTGCATTTGCCACTATTCTGAAGATGACTCCTAAAATTTACTCCTCTCATCAATCAGGTTGCTGAGCTGCAAGTAGCAGTTAGAGAAAATTCGGAGGAACTCAAATCCACGCCTAGACTACCTAATTTTTATTGGGACAACGCCCCTGCATTCTTCCGCCTCTTCTAACTGACAATGTTTGGGTGTGGTGACAGGCAGAAAGCATTTACCATCATGAGATTTTTGGATACTGAATGCCAGAACTTGGTGTTGCCTCATCTTAAGGGGACAGCTGGTCCTACTATGAGGCCAATTATTCAATCATGAAGGAGTTCAGAAGTCCCTCATTTATGTAAAAAGACAAACAAGAATTTATGGGAAACAATTTCTTAATGGACAAAACCTTAGAAAATTTCGCCAACCAATTTTATCAATAATTGCAGATTTTGGTCAAAGATAAATTACTGACCTTTTGATGCATAGATTGCATTACAAGTGGCTCTTTGCCCTTACTGCAATTTGAAACAAATGATGTCTTCCGCATGTCACAATTCTGATATGACTGGATGATAATCCCTAAGTTGTTATGGCGGAATGGGTAGGATCCGTCGAGTTTAATATAAGTAATAGTTATTTGATTGCCTCAAGATGAGGTGATATTGGGTTGTTGGGAAATTGCCTCAAATTAGGCGATTGTAATTTAAAAAATGAAGAATTGATGGAACCAATGAGATATGGTGAATTAAATTACTAATCCATGGAAGCGGTAGCATCTAAAGTTGCTACAATATAGGCGAGATGAGATGATTAAAAAAAGGAGATTGTTAGTAGTTTAGAGTTAGTAGAACAGGGAGAATCCTCTGTATTAAATATATTAAATAAAGGAAAGTTGTAGAAGCGAGTGCTCCATATTTATTTTAAGTTTATTCCATTATTTTAAGGACAACGATCATCACATTGCTGGTCCTAATTGCTCAGAGGGTTGAACCCTGTGCAAAAACCTTCAGCGTATCTCTTAAATATTACCAATTTTATAACAGTGATGATCACTACAGGGGGCCCATTGATAAATTATAAGAACAACAATAATTCAGTTGCCAGCAATGCTGCTTTCATGTTGTCTTGATAAACATTCTACCTAACACTCTGGGTCTGTTGTCTATGCGGAGCTGAAACTGGCATCAAATGCTGTGCTTGAAAAACAAGATGAGCTGCTCCGGGAGGTTTGCTGTAATAAGCTGCCTCCATTTGATCATGAAGGGAATATTCATGGGTTCTTTAAGCAAATTGAAATTGCAATTGAAGGAGTCTCAGATTGACAGAGAGTGAAACTATAGATTTCTTCTTTGGATGTTGGAAGTGCTAATCAAGACATCTGTTACCTTTCAGGCAGTTCCATTACATACCAAAAAGCCAAAAAGACAGTGCTGTAGTTGTTCAGCGGAACTGCAAAGATGTCATAGTGGAAGGCCTAATTTTTAAACATCAGGTTTCAGCAGAATGAGACTCTCACTGTATTTGCTGAGCGATTTATGGCGGAAGCTCACATGCTAATTGGGGCCAGAATCTTATCCAAATCTGACATGTGTATTGCGATGACTTCTGCTGTGAAGCTATGCCGTGAGTTACATAAAGTTATGGCCCCACTGTTGGATGAAGATGTACCTTTGCTTAAAATTGTTCAGTTTTTGCACCATATATCAGCCAACTTCCTTCCACATAATACCGAGTGAAATCATTCTGATATAACTGCTGAATCATCTTACTTAGGGAACTTTGTCAGTCCAGTTCAGATTCCACCAAGTTATCAACAGCAGTTAAACATCCACCCCAAACCTGCTTATCGTCCCTGGCCCAACTATTACCCTAAACCTGTTTATGCTGATCACTTCTAGCTCAACTCTCAACGTGGTTTGTTTCACATTAATCAGGGACGTGGGTCCTATAAGGTCAGATGTTTCAAATGCAGTTGACAGGGGCATCTGGTACGATGTTGCCCTACTCAACTAGTCTCTTGTATACAGCCAGAACAGTCCAGCCAGGGAAAAGTCAGAGTGGAGTAGAGAAGGGACTCTCTATCTCCGCTATACCAAACCCAAACGTCCCACCTGAACCCAGTTTAGAATACTCAGCGGAGGTTCCCTTACACAATGAGTTAGTCTTATATCAGCAGCTCTTTGGGGGGGTGAATGCTTTGACATGAGTGAAGTATGTGGCTATGGCGAAAGAGGGGTCCCAGATGCAGGTTGAGCCGTATTCTTGCCAAATGTTCAACCAAGTTTCCCCTGAAAAGTTAGACCCCTCCTTGGATGCACCTTTCATGCAAACAGTAATTGTTGCTCTTCCAGTTAAAACTATTATAAAACAATAACCAAGAATTAGTGAAGGGATTGCTTGTTTCAAAGGAAACAGGGATTCCTTAGATGTACATGTTATAAACAGTCGAGATGCATCTTACTCAAAATGTACTTACTGTGACCTAGTTGTAGCTAAACCTGAGTCTGTGCCATCATAGATACCGGTGCCCCTGTCAATATAGTCTCCACCAAATTGGTGGTCAGGCTGACATTAAAACTGGATGTGGAGCACTGGATGGTATATGGCACTGCTGGAGCAGAAAATACGGTTTCTGAGGGAGCATACAGTGCACTTCAGCTGCATTTTGGTTCCATTGTCATGGTAGCTCCAGCTATAGTGTTACCAAATAGCAATTATGATCTGCTAATTGGAACCGCCTTTTTGTGACACTATGGGGCTTTAATTGATATGACATACGAGACTTTTGAAATGTTGGGCCAACGTGTAAGGAGAGTGTCTATAACTCTCCTATTTCCAGCGTGGTGGTGCTCAGTGCACAGAGCCAATGCAAGGAAACTAGCCATTAATAACAAAGCTACTAGAGACCAGCAGAGGGTGCTGGAGCAATAACTAAAACAGAGAAGTGCAATAAAAAAACCACCCAAAGGCGACGCGGTGCACAAGGGAAAATGAGGTAAACATCCCAGGTTGGAGGGTGCCTGGGCGAACCAACGGTGCACGAGGGGATAAGCTCATTTTAGTTAAAATGAAATGGTTAATGTAGCACAAGACTTCCTCGAAGGGGCCACACACAGGATCATCTAGAATATCATTTAATAAAATGGTAAAACAGGGAAAATTTATTAGAAAAAGTCGATTAACAAGGAGTCTTGGTCTCGGAAAACATATTTAAAATGAGTCAGGGTAATTATGGGTCTGCGGAAGTGGGCCCAAGCCTTGATGCTCCAATAGGCAAATGCTCTCATCCAATTTGGTTAAATACATTGAAACTGCCTTCACTCGAGTGAATGATTGCAGCTGTATTCTACCTGAACTCATAATTTTGTAACTCAAACAGGTTTCAAAACCTTGTTCGCCAATTAACTGAATCAAACCATCTCTTCTGTTGTTACATAGTTCGTCCATATTAACGTTTGGGCTGACACAAGGGGCTGGCGTTTTGCACCTCATTATACCAACATGGGCATATTGGGCTTGTACCACGTGTTGGTCAGATGTGTGCTATAGGTCAGGAAGAGCCTGAAGCTTCACCTTCTGGGCCTCCTGTCACCCAACCTTATCCTTGTCATTGGTTCCCACTATCATGTTGTTCAACCATGACGCAGCAAATCCCAATTCACTTCACCTCTAGCGGAGTGCCAAATGATCTGGTGCATATGGAGAATATCAATCTAGCTTATAATGACAGAGTAATCCCTGTACACTACCATCGGTTAAAGGGCAAAACTCAGGCCCTTCCCCAAAAGATTTATGAATATCAAGAGCTGCCGCTCAGAGCTGCCAGATCTATATCTATTCCATCTGGGCATCAAAGTATAGTGAACACTGACTTGGTGATTGAAGTTCCTACAGACTCTATGGGGAGGTTATTGGGTCATATCAGCAATCACAGTTTGAGCCCCACGTGGCCCCAAGAATTATATTACCAGGGCATGGGGAGATCAAAGATTTTCTTAAAACTACAAACTATACCACTGCAAATCCGCCGCCACCAAATAGTGGCATATTTACGCTTAATCCCCATTGAGGAGGTTCTTTCAGTACATGAATTTGGGTTGCTGGAGGAATTAGGTCTGCCTTTCAAACCACAGCTCAGTGTAATGGCAGTTGTATTGCGTGATAGATTAATGGGGCTGTTGGAACCACAGAAGAATAGGGCAATCGCTTTATTTCAAAAATATAAAGAGATTTTTTCTGTTAAACTACCATGATTTAGGATGCACGCAGGGGGTGGTTCATAGGCTGGACACTCGAGATCATCCTTCCATCAGGTCAAGGCTGATCCGCCGATCAAGGGTGGCAGAAAAAGTAGTAACCAAGGAAATTTACAAGCTATTAGCGCAAGGGATGCTTGAGCTGTCAAAGATCCCATGGGCTTCTCCTGTTCTTATTGTAAAAAAGAAGGACGGCACTAACTATGTAGTAATTGACTACCAGAAGCTCAACAGCATCACCAAAAAGGACTCTTATCCCTTACCGTGGATTGATGATGCTTTATATCAGCTAAGGGGAGCTCGTTTTTTTCAGCAATGGACCTAATCTCAAGCTACTTACAAATCGAGTTGCCAGTGGTGGAACAGGAGAAATGCGCCATAATCACATCCAAAGGTCTTTTCAAACCAACCCAGATGTCATAAGGGCTGTGTAATGCCTCAGCTAAGTTTCAACGGGTGATGGACACTATTCTTGGGGACCTAAAGCTGTTGTGCGTCCTTGTATACCTTGACAACATTAATGTTTTCTCCTGAACCTTCTCTGAATACCTCAACCATTTAAAAGCTGTATTTCGCCAGCTCGCTGAGGCCAACATCAAGATCAAACCCCGGAAATGCCACTTTTTTAAGGACCAGCTGGAGTACCTGGGGTTCGTGGTTGATGCCACAGGGCTGAGAACTCAACCAGCCAAGGTGGAAGCTATTCAAAAAATGACTCCACCCAACAGCAAGCGGGATATACAGGTCTTTTTGGGAATGGTCAGATATTACCAGCGCTTCATCCCTAACTTCAGCTGTATCAGGGGCCCACTAATTGAGTTTATTAAGAAAGGACACTATGTTTGAATGGACGGAATGTCAGCAACGCGCTTTTGATACGCTTCAAATGGCGTTAATCAGTTCACTGGTGTTATGTTACCCCAATTTTGAAAAAGAGTTGATTGTTCAGAAGGATGCATCCTTTCCACTGTAGGTGCAGTTCTATCCCAAAAAGATGAGGAAGAAGAAGAAGAGCACCCCGTAGCATACTGTAGTAATAGTTTAAACAGCCATGAGCGCAATTATACCATGACTGAGTGGGAGTGCTTGGCGGTGATCTACGCCTATAAGCAATTTTGGGTGTATTTTCATGGGGTGAAATTCAAAGTTGTAATGAATCATGTCTCGTTATGCTGGTTACAGAATCTTAACGAGCCTGAAGGGCGTCTGGACCAATGGGCTCTTAAACTGCAGGCATATAATTTTGAAATTCTTCACCAACCCGGAGCAAAACACCAAAATGCCAATTGTTTATTGAGATTACCCACGATTGCAGTTATGGCAGATCTGAGTGATATAATGTTTGATAAGATGCTCAGCGGCAAGTACAATGATGAACTGCCTCCAGTCATCAAAGTACTGGATAGGATAAGGACCAATACATTCCAGAAAAATGGGGAAATATATAAGCGGATAGGGGACACTACCATGAATATCCGAAGACCTTCCGCCCGCCCAACTTTTATCATGAGCACACATAGGGCCGTTAGGCACAATGGCATGTGCAAGGCATTGGGATTATTGCGGCCCCGGTATTACTGGGAAAGCATGAACTTTGATGTGCTTGATACTATCTCCTCCTGCCACCAGTGCCAAGTGGAAAAGCCATTCTTCCAGAAGAACTCAAAACAGTTAGTGAAGCCACACTTTGCTTGGCATACGGTTTCCCTAGATGTTTTTGGCCTCCTGCCAACGGGAGCTAATTGGTCCAAGTACAATTTGGTGGCAATTGACCACTTAACCTGGTGGGTTGAAGCCAGGGTGATACGAAACTTGGGGGCGGTCACATGGGCAAATTTTATATTGGAATACATTATTCAGCGGCATGGCTGCCCTCAGTTCCTCCTTACTGATAATGGAACTAACTTCACTTCACACATTCTTCCAAAGCTTAATGAGCTAATGGCCATCCGAGGGGTTTTTAAAACCCCATACCACCCTGAATCTAATGGAATGGTGGAGTGGATCAATGGGATTTTAGTGAGCATAGTCCATAAATTAGTAGCGGATTGACCCTCAGATTGAAGCTCCCTTTTGTCCACCACCATCTTTTCTTATAATATTAGTTATCATTAAGCCACGAGGAAGAGTCCCTTTCAATTATTATACAGCTAACGCCCTGCCCTTCTGGCGCTGCTATACTCCTGTGTAGAAGATACTGGTGGAATGGAACCCTAACGTTATTTGATGACTCTAACAGACACCTTAATCAAATTGCAAACTAAAGCATACTCATTCAGTTTAGACAAGAAGATTAAGACTCAATCTGCTGATCAGGTATGGCATAGCGGGTTAGCACAGTTCAAAGATGGGGACATGGTCCTATTCCACAATTAACATGGTTTCGGGCAGAAACACAAATTGACTAGTATCTGGATTGGGCCATTTGAAGTTATTGAGAAGACTGGGGTGGATGAATATACTATCAATGACCCTTCTAGCGGTTGGATAATCAACCAAATTCATGTGAAGTCCCTCAGGTGTATAAGCAATAGGAGCCTTATCATTCAGTCAGAGGGGGTAATGTTGCAATTC
Source organism: Massospora cicadina (assembly GCA_022478985.1). Classification (NCBI taxonomy): domain Eukaryota; kingdom Fungi; phylum Entomophthoromycota; class Entomophthoromycetes; order Entomophthorales; family Entomophthoraceae; genus Massospora; species Massospora cicadina. The sequence goes on along the minus strand of JAKSZP010016012.1, from coordinate 5,320 downwards.
TGATATTACTGGACAATAAGCCCTAATTCATTATGGCGGAATGGGTAGGATCCACTGAGTTTAATATATGTAATGATTATTTGAGTGCCTCGAGATGAGGCGATATTGGGTTGTTAAGAAATCGCCTCAAATTAGGCGATTGTGAAATTAGTGAATTAATAATTGATGGAACCAATGAGATATGGCGAATTAAATTACTAAGCCATGGAAGCGGTAGCATCTGAAGTTTCTACAATTTAGGCGAGATGAGATGATTAAGAAAAGGAGGTTGTTAGTAGTTTAAAGTTAGCAGAACAGGGAGAATATTCAGTATTAAATATAAAATAAAGGAGAGTTGTAGGAGTGAGTGCTCCATATTTTAAGTTTTTTCCGTTATTTCAATGATGATGATCATCACATCGGTGGTCCTAATTGCTCAGTGGGTTAAACCCTGTGCAAAGCCCTTTGGCGTATCTCTTGAATACCGCCAATTTTATAACACCGCGCTTGTCACCAAATTAACCACCTTGAAAATGGTGGATAATTTGAAGATGTTAGGCACCACAATTGAGGCCCCTGACTGAATCTACAAGCCTAGTCCAGTCATGAATTTAAACACCAACACACTCACTGAAACCGTCAAGGAATTGCCTTAAAGAATAGTGCTGGGAAATAAACCTGAGGGATTCAAAGTGGACAAGAGTAATATGTGCTATCACCAGTGCTGTAGAAAGGCTACTTCATTGCCATTGCTTCAACAAGAAGCCCAAGGAGCAGATTAACATGGTATAGGATAAGGAATCTGAACCCGCATAAGATTCAGGAAAAGAATGCGACCTAGATGTGGAACAGTCTAGAGCTGCAGTTAAACCTGTTCCTCCCAATATAATGAATAGAGAAATTGACATCAGCGATCTATTTGTAGATGACAACGCTCCAGACAAGCTTTATCAAGTGGTCAACCTAGACGTCAACGCCATAACCAGAGCCATAGCAAAGGGGATTGACACCAAAATAGTTAAGGAGGTCACTCGCCCTTATGCATGACAACTAGCGGACAAATTAATTTCTGCTGAGAATCCAAATAATTTGGTTGATACCAAAATAATATGAAGCGAACTTATCAATTCCCTTAAGCGCAGTCAAAGAATCTTTTCCTGATTTATTGGCTCATAATATTCACACCCTCAATTCAGCGAATAATGGCACCATAAACTTAATAACACTATTCTACAATACTCAAGTGTATATATACAGACACAATGGCTAATCAAGTATGGGTGCAAGTAATAATTGACAGTGGAGCGCCAATCAATATTGTCTCAACCAAATTACTGAAGATGAAAATTTCGCCCAATTTGGAGCACAAAAAGGAATATGGGACCATCAGGCCGATACTACCATCTCCTGTGGAGCTTATAGATCACTGCCACTCAAATTTGGATTCCTGGTGATATCCGCTCCAGCTATTGTTTTGGCCAACCAAAACTGTCATCCTAATTTGGACCAAATTATAAATGAAGTACATAGTTAAATGCAACTCCAAACAATAAACTAACCATATTGGGTCAAACGCTGCCTCTGGTTTATCAATGGAATGGGTAAATTTCATTTTTAAAGAGGAAAAACTTTATCAATATGATATATAATGATGACATTATTTTGATCTGTTATCAAGGAGTTGGATGAAAGCAGAGAGAAATGCCAACCAAAATGATGAAAAATTGGGGAATTTTGTTATGAAAAAAGACAACGAATATGATAACACCAGGATCTCAGATCATAATTAATATGAGAATGACTCTGGAAATACCATAGTAACTTACGGTGAGGTCAATGGTCCATGGAAGAAATCCAGAGTTGAGCCATGGGTGGCGCCTGGAATAATTATGGCGAGTCATGGAGGAATATAAATTTCTTCTGGTAAATCTGGGAAGAAAACTGATGAAGATAAAAAAATCAAATTGTTGCATTTATCCATCTAATACTGATGACGGAACTGAAGAAATTCCAATACTTTGAAACCCTGACTGAGATTGGATTGCTGGCAGGGGTCACCAAAATATTAATCAACTAGTTGACTGAGTGCAACTCTCTGACCTTATGGAAAGAAAGCAGGAGAGGTGCTCAAATTATTTGAAAAGTATTGGGAAATTTTCACTTAGGATGATCACAACATAGGATGCGCAAAAAATTAATCCACAAAGTCAGTACTAAAAAGTTTACTGATACAGATGAGATCAATTTGCCAGTTAAAAGTGGCAGAGGTGGTAGTGGAAGGAGAAATCAGCAAACTAGTGGAGCACAGGCTCCTAGTTCTGTTGTTGAGCCCCCTGGTGACTCTAATTCTGATTGTGAAGAAGAAAAACAGCTCTAATTGGGTAGTAATCAATTATCAGCGACTGAAAAAAGATAACCAAGAAAGAATTGTATCCATTATCCAGGATTGATGATGCTTTAGACCATCTGGGGGAAGCTAAGTATCTCTTCACAATGGACTTAATCTTGGGCATTGGCAAATTGATTTGCCAGCTGAAGACCAAAAGAAGTGCTCAATATCTGCGTGGGGCTGCATCAACCAACCCAAATGCCCAAGGTCTCTATGATGTGCCGGTGACATTCCAAAGAGTCATGGACAAAATACAGAACGACCTGAAGCTATTCTGCGTCCTGGTGTATTTGGACGATATAAATGTGTTCATTAGGACTTTCACTGATCACTTACAACATGAGAAATGTTTTTACGAGATTATCCACGGCCAATCTGAAGATCAAGCCAAGAAAATGCCACTTCCTCAAGAGTGAGTTGGAATGCTTGGGGTTTGTATGTTAACTCCAGCGATTGCAGCTGTAAACTTAGAAGATTGAAGCCATAGAGTGGATGGATATCCCAAAGAGCGTATTAGAAATCCAAGTTTTCCTTGGAATGGTTGGGTATTATTGAAATTCATATGGAATTTTTCAAAGGTCACCAAGCCACTTTACCATTTACTTAAGGATCCATAAAAAGATTTATAGAAAAAAAAGCTCATGAGTCATTTGATGTGTTACGCCAGTACCTAATAGATTCTCCAATTTTGAAATATCTGGATTTCAATTAATTCATAATACAAACTGATGCTTAATTGATGGTGATCAGCGCCATCCTGAGTCAAGTGGATAACTTAAGGGAAGAGCATACAATAGCTTATGTGAGCTGGACCCTATCAACGGTAGAACGGAACTACACCATTACAGAGCATGAATTCACGCAGTACTTTACACCTGTAAGCAATTTTGGTGTACATCCATGGTATGCACTTCAAAGTGGTGATGGACCACTCCTCCCTGCATTAGCTATATAACCCCGAGGAGCCAGAAGGATGTCTGGCCCAATGGTGTAAGGAGAGTGTCTACAACTCTCCTGTTCCCAGTGCAGTAGTGCATGATGCACAAGGCCAACGCCAGGGAACTAGCCGTTATTATAAAAGATACTAGAGCCCAGCAGAGGGTGCTGGAGCAATAATAACTTAAGTAGAGGAGTGTGATCATTATAGAAAATAACCAACCAAAAGTGACGCGGTGCACAAGGGAGAAAGGGTAAACGTCTCAGGTTATAGGGTACCTGGACGAACCAATGGTGCACTAGGGGCTAACCAGGCTATATGTAAAATGGTATAGTGAACCTAGGGTGAGACCTCCTCAAAGAGGTCCATGCACAGGATCATCAGAGATAACATAAAACAAAATGGTAAAAATGGGAAAGTTTATTGGGAAAAGTCAGCCAACAAGGAATGTTGGTCACGAAAATCAAATTTAAATGTCGTTGGGGTAACTTGGGGTCTGCTGAAGTGGTCCCAAGAACTGACGCTCCAATAGTCAAACACTCCCATCTAAAATAGTAGAATACACCAATACTGTCTTCACAAGAGTAATCAATTGAAGTTGAATCCTACCCAAACACGTAATTTAGTAAATGGAATGGGTTTCAAACCCCCGTTTCTCAATCAGCCAAATTGAGCCATCATCATTAATTTGAATAAACCGTCCGTTTTAACGCCTGGGCCAATGCAAGGGGCTGGGCGTTATGCACCTCACTAGTACCAACCTGGGCATATTTGGCTTGTACCCAGCGTTGGTCTAATGTGTGCTTGAGGTCAGGAAGGGCCTAAAGTTTCCCCTTCTGGGACTCCTGTCGCCAAAACTTATCCTTAGGGTTGGTGCCCAATATTATATCATTTAACCGTGAAAAATGGGCAAAAAAACTTTACGCATATGACTTCAAAATAGTCCATCAATCAGGAGCCTCCCATTAGAATTTGGATGGGCTATCAAGGTTACCTACAGTCCAAGTGGTACACCATCAGGCTGACGAGCTATTCCAGCAGTTGGTTGATAGAGAGACTGGTAATCAGCCTAAGAAATCCAAGGTGCGCTTCAATGAAAAACACCAAGATCCAAAATGAACAGGTCTTTAAAACAATTGAAGGGAATTGATTGCTATTTCGCCCCAAGTCACTGATGCTCCCACCCCAATGCTGTACGCCATGGTCCGCCAGCTAAAATGGCCCTGGACAAAAGTTTCCCCAAAGCTTCCTAACCTTCTGATATGGCTTCCTAGGCTATTAGCTGAGGTGCCATATTAGGAATTTTTTATATCTAGTAATCCCTTTGTTTGGCACATTTGCAAATAAAGATGCATGGAAGCTCCCCCATTTGGGTTGGGCACCACTAGTGCTAAAAAAGGAAACTATTACTATTTCCAAAGCCGTCAGAATGAGTGGCAATAATTCAATCCGCTCATAAGGTTGTCAGGCATGGAGACCAGAGAAAAACAACTGAAAATATTCACCAGTATTAGTGCTGGGAGTTGATCAACTATGATGTTGCCGATTATCTGGCTTGCTTTGTGGAATGCCAACTACACAAAACACACAAAAATACCAACAGTTATTGACTGGTCCGTCATGGATTTGCTTGGCACACAGTGTACATTGACATAATATGACCACTGAATATTATTACTGGGGAGTCAAGTATAATATAGTTGCAATTGATCATCTAGACTGATAGGTCAAAGTGAAGGCACTAAGCAAAGTAAATGCCAAAAGTACCGCGTGCTTTAAACTGGATTAAGTTTTATAATGGAATGGATGCCCTCAGGTCTTATTGAGTGATAACAGAATGAGTTTCACGTTTCATGTGATCCTAAGGCTGAATGAGATAATGGAAATTAGAGGAGTTATATTAGTTCCATACTGTCTGGAAATGAATGGACTTGTAGAAGGAGTGAATAGAATGCTGGCCTTGACACTGAGGAAATTGGTCGCAGAAATTTTTCCATATGGTAACCTATCTCAGT